>PVJA010028637.1:0-27434 GCA_004027025.1 Myocastor coypus | reverse complement strand
ATCCATCCATCCATCCATCCATCCATGTGTTTAAGTCCTCAAGCAGATTTAAGAGTGAGCTGATTTCTCCAGCCTTCATGACTGAAGGCACAGAGTTCTTGTCTTTTGAAGGATTTTCTGAATATTCACAGACTCCTTTCAAGGTTCATTACAGATTTTTTTTCTGGTATAATGGTACATTTTTTTTGAAGAGAAGCCCCATTGATTTCATCAGATTCCTAACAGTCTTTAACTTCTTAAAAAGTCATCACAACTCCAAAGAATGGTGGGCAAGCACAAAATATAAGCCCTTCGATGTTTGTCCCTTCTATCCCTGACGTGCAAACCCTCAGTCTACCAGCTTTCCATTACTGTCAGGAATTAAGTTATCAACAAAGGTTTGTGGGTTGAGGAAGGGTAATGAATTTGGGTAAGATTCTCCTTTAAACATTATTCCCAAGATGGATTTTAGATTGTCTTAGCCTATACTAAAAATCTAACACTAAAACAGAAAAGATGCTCCTTTTCTTCCTGATACCTATTCCTATCCCACAAATATATCCTTTCTGGGGCAGGGGGAGGAATCAAAGTGTATTGTTTACTCATACGTGCTTGAATTTGAGTCTGGAAAAAATAAATCCTATCAATCCTAAGATAATGAATTAGATTCTATGTATGACTAGCATAAATTCCCAACCATAGGTGCTTTTATCAACATTCCAACTGGGCTAAATTATGGATGCATATAGGCATGTCTGAAAAGACTTCTACATTCTTGCTAACAAGCAATTTGAAAATATGTATTACACATGTATACATTTATTCCAAACAAAGTTGAGAATGTGCATGTGCTAAGAATACTGAGTTTTTATTCAGCTCATGGTATTCCAATGATATATGCTCATAAGCATATTTCCCAATGCTGTCCCTGGCTTCTCTAGAGGCAAAATGGAAAGGTAACAACTTTGTACTCAAGGGCCTCTGCTCTGAAGAATGCATTTTCAGAATCCCGTGTCATTTTTATCATTATCTTTTGTTCCCTTGATCATTTTGGAAGATATTTCCTAAACTTCAGGGAAGGACTCAAAGAAATGTTAAACCTTGTCATGACTATGAGGTGAGCTTTTATAGGCCTGGGTTTGCATAAAATTCATGAATTAGTTCACCCCTCTACACCCATCCCATCCCCTCTCACTATTCCCCATCTTTAGACTTCTCTGATTCCCTGACAATCATGGCCTCTTTCACACTTACACTTTTCTTTGATCCTCTGCATTTGCTAACACGTTTATTTTTTTTTTTAATTATTATTATTTTTTGTCTTTTTCTTTTTTTGAGACAGGGTCTCGCTATGCAGTTCAGGCTGGCCTTCAGCTCACTTTGGTAGCCCAGGCTGGTCTCGAACTCTCACCGATCCTCCTGCCTCAGCCTCCTGAGTGCTGGGATTACAGGCATGCGCCACCATGCCTGGCTTGCTAACACATTTAAACAAGAAAAAAGAAGCTTTCTCCCTGGTCAACCAAGGTCATGGTATCTGGACACATTCATTCAGTCATTCATTTTTTTTTTTTTTTTTTATTGAGACAAGGTCCCATTTTGTAGTTCAGGCTGGACTTTAGCTGCCTATACAGCTCAGGAACAATCCTCCTGCCTCAGTCTCTGGAGTTCTGGAATTATAAGTGTATCACCACCCCAGGCTCTGAGATCTAAAATCTGCTTTTGGGGATCATTTACCTTCTTCCCCACTAGGATAGTTTTTTGAGTATAGCCCCAGACTAGAGGGAAGATAGGACTGCTGCAATTTACCAATTCTGCCCTAGTGAATGAACTTGTTATTTCACTACTCTTTTTCCAACAAAGTATCTGCTTATTTCCTTTGGCTTGCTGCCCTCTTAGTATGTATATATAATTATTACTATTTCAGGCTGAAAAATTAAAATCTGAAGTTTAAAAAAGAGAATAATTTATTTTTCTATACTATAAATATAATAAAGTAATTTGATAGCATTAATTTTATTGCTGCTTATTTTTGTATTTATCCTTTTATAAAATCTAACTTTAAAATAAGGAAGATTTTTTACATAATTACTGAAATACACTGATTTTTACCACTTATTAAATCCACCCAATAATACAGCGCTTGAATATACATTCTTACTCTCACACAGAAGCCATAGCTTCATTGGTTCAGTGTGCCGAGCTGCTGGTCTCACTAATGAGTTCTACTATCTCACCAGGAGGACAATATGTTCTCTAACTACTGGACATTGACACTAGCTCCAACTGTGTGCTAGTGAAACCCCAGAAGTAGCATTATTATTCTTAGGAAAAAATAAAAACAACAAAACCTTGAAAGGTAAAATGTCCACATTTGAACTTGGAAGAAGAGCCAATACATATTTCTAAAATCAGCCTTAATATAAAAATATCTTGTGAATACTGACCACTTCAGGAAATGGCAGGGCAGGAGTATATACTAATACTGATCTAATACTGAGGCATACCCAGCTTTTTTAACTTTGAGATGAGGTCTTGCTGTGCTGCCCGGGCTGGATTGGAACTTGTGACACTCCTGCCTTAATCTCCCAAGTGGCTGGAAGGAAAGATAGGCACTATTTTGCCTGTCTTATATTTTATTTTTAATACACATTTTATTTTTCATATTCCCCTTATAGTCCCAGAGCTAAGATTAACATTCTGTCATAATGGCTTAGGAAAACTACATTTGAGCTTGAAATAAAAATAGTAGGAATATACAAATATTGTAACATCAAAAATCAACATTTGGGGGCCCAGTGGGATGGCTCAGTGGTCTAAAGCGCCTGCTTGGGAAAGCTTGGGCGGCTTCAGGGACCGCGGTTCAATCCCCGGCACCACATGCTGCGCCAGCCCTGCCATCAGGGCGCGGGCTGAGCCAGCCATAAAAATGAGTGAATAAGCAAATAAAGGTTATAAAAACAAGAAAAACATAAAATAAATAAAATAAAAAATTCTTAAAAAAAAAAAAATCAACATTTGGTACCTTGAGTTCATAAAATCAAGTAAACCTGGAGTTTTTCTTTTCTTTTCTTTTTTTTTTTTTTTTTGCAGGACTAGGGTTCAAACTCATGATCTTGCACTTGCCAATCAGGCACTTGTGCCATGGAGCTATCTCCCCAGCCCCAGACCTGGAGCTTTATAATGGTAATCATGCTCCACCTTTCAGTATTCATAAACCTAAAATGTTTTAGTGGGCTGTCTAGTGAAAGAAAGAAGAATGGCACTTGAAAAAAAGAAAGAAAATCTTACCTACAATGTAAAGGGGTGAGTTCATCAGATGTACTATTTTTTATTAAGAAACTAAATTCTTAATACCATACTTCTCAGTGAGTATCCCAAGAAGACACGACTTGCTACAGGGCAGCTTATCTGGGCTAAAAAAGATTGGTAATATGGAAGGGTGTCATCTTAAAAGTAGATCTTCCTTCACGGAAAGGAAAACTCAAAATTTCCATGAAGAAAACAAATGCAAATTCTGTGTATTCCAAAGAGAATTCCTTTCACTTTTGGAAAATGTTAATTCTTACTTTGCATGTCAGTTCAAATAACCCAATAGAGTAGATAATCTCTTAGTACTGGGTAAATTGTAGCTTACTGATTCAATTTACTGAAGAATTAAATCCAAAGAATTCAAAATTTCACATTCTAGAGGTAATAGCCAAGACAGTGTCTTAATTTAAAATCTTTTTCTCTCTGGCATTCAGTAGTACACTCACATAAAATGAGAGTAAAGACAAAACCTTCCCTTGGACACTTACTGTAAATATGGAAGTAGTATAAAACAAGAGCGAAAGAGGGGTCTCCTTTTTATTTCTCTGCTGAAGAATGAATTGTGGAGAATGTAGTGGTTATTCCACATCATAAATCGGACCTCTGTCAGACCCCGAGAATTGGCTTCTTCAATCAATCGAATAACAGACTACAGAAAAAAAAAAGCAGAAGGTAAAGAAGGAAAACAGATTAATAAGCATTATAAAACTAAAGGCAAAAATAGTAAAGTTCACTGTTAATTTCAATAAAGTACAGCAAGCCACACTACCACTTTCCATGTGTTTCATTTTTCTCCAAAAAGTGCTCCCTGCTCAGATCATGGATATTTACCTCATGGAACATATGAGGCTCAGAATGACTACATTCTATTTTCAACCTTAACAATGTCCTACAGATTTTTTTTAGTTTACATTTCTTAAAGGAGTTTTCATAAAGGGATGTGCAAAATTAAACAATAGATAACCAAGTTCTAAACCTAACAAATCTCTGAGAGGATAAACTATGTGTAGTCAAAATTTTCTGAGGATACAGTTCAAACAGTTTTTTTTTTTTTGAAGATAGATACTAGTGATTACTTAAAAGAGAAAGTTGAGGGTGGTGAGGTGTGCTTGTTATCCCAGCCACTTGGTAGAGTGAGGAAGAAAGATCCTTAGAAGGTCAGCCTGAGCAATTTAGTGACATTGGTTAAAAAAGGGGGTGTGGGAGTGTTACTGAGTGGTACAGCACTTGCCTAACACGCTTGAAGTCTTGAATTCAAACTCCAGTAACCACCTTCACTGAAAGGGGGTGACTGTATTTAATATTGTATTTTAGAGCAGTTAATATACTTGGTGACATGCTTTTGCTAATAGCATTTTTTAAAAAAAGTGGTAGACAAGCTCTCCCTTTTGCAATGATAGAAATGAATTTAATCATACTGAACTGAACGTTTTGACTTGTGAAATTAATCTTGAAAGTTCACTGAGAATGTTTAACTTGAGTTAGGATTACCTTATGGAAGCAAAGTAAACTGTAATTTCAAAACCGTACTCTGCAATTGATGAGCTATTCTCAGAATACAGATGATATGCCTGGCCACACATTAATAAACAGAACATTTTCAAGTACTTCTTCTAGCAACCTGAGAGTGCTTCTATTATGCTTCTGAAATGGTTAAGTGTAGCATATACACAAGACCCAATCTCTTTAAGCCCAAGGAGCTAGACATAATCAAAAGTTAAATCAGTTCTCATCTCCTTAAAATTATTCCAAAGGTGAAGAATAGGCCTATGGCTTTGAGAAAGAGTGCTTCCCTAGTATGTGCAAGGATACAGGTTTGATTCTCACACCATATAAAGACAAATTAAATCAGAAAATGATTCCAAAGGCATTGTCAAGCTTAAGTATTTCACCTCTATAATGTAAGAATGTCAGGAAAAATTTTAGCTCTTTAATAAGAGTGATATTCTATTTATGGATTCCACATTAATGGGAAAAAATTTTTTTCAGAAAAATGGTAAGAAAATTTTACCTGTATCAGTTTTACATTGTGTTAAGGTCTTTGTTATAATCTGTAGTTCTGGCTAGTCACTGTCAAAAAGGAAGAATGATAGAACACAGAAAGACAACAACCATAAATGTACTACTGAAAAAAAAAAAAAAGGAATGTGTGAATACCTCAGGATATTCTCTCCATCCAAAGTGTTCTCTACAGAAGTATTTCCAAACTGTATGGTAAATAGAGTTGACATTGCTAGAGGGTGGTGTGGATAGCCTTCGTAGTTGGTCAAATTCAGTTGTCTCATACACATTCATGGAATTCAAATCTGCCCAAAATTCTTGTCCTCTAAAAAGACCCAAGGAAAAAACTGCTAAATAAATATATCTAAATATATGCTACAAGTATCTAGTATTGCATGTTGCAGAATTTCCAAAGCTTGCTTTACATGGGGAAAAAAAAGGCCTTTATTGATTGACTGCCCAGCATGCATTCCCTTTCAAAAGCTGAAATTCCCAGGTCACACAGTTATGGCAGAAATGGTATAAACTCACAGCATCCTTGGGCTAAACCAGTAAGTATAATAAATACCACCTTCCTTTCTCTACTGGGATGAGTCAAATCCTGGCTCAGCCAATCAGAAAATCAGACTGATTAAACTGATAAATGAGAGACAGACAGAGAGAGAGACAGAGAGATTGAGAATGTTCCCTTTCTTCACAGGTATCAAATTACCTGGGCCAAGAGAAGAAAATACAACATTGCCTGATAAAAGAAAAAATTACCCCAGATGAAGCTAGCACTGCTAATACACCCAACATGAATAACATGCCTTACCTTGTGAGTGGAAAAATGCTGGCAAAACAGAAGAAAAATTATTTATATTAAGAGTGTCAGTTATGAGAATATTTAGTCATTCTGCTATCTAGTCTAGCTACTGCTACTAAATCAGCCCTTTGTAAACATCTTCATAGTCTTTCTTGGGGGGGGCAGTCCTGCTACATGAACCAAATTCATTTAAAAATTAATTGGTAAGTATGGTCCATTCAAAATCTGTATTTCTTTTAGTGAAACTTTATTACCTAATGTTGGATCCATCTGAAGCATTGTTTTAAATAACTGAAAGTGTCCATCCTACTCTTTTCTCTTTGTATATGCTTAAAAATTTTCCGTAAGAAAACATAAAATATAAACAGAAAACTAAGCTCCTGAATTTCTTCTTTCATATTTCTTCCTACTTTCAGTGAATATTTCTAAACAGAGGTCAATAAGACATAAGCTAACCTAGATACAATAACATTCAGAACAACCAGTACTCTAAAATTCAAGTGCTGAGACAGATTTTTCTCAATAACTACCTTGTTTCCTTGTCAAAAGTTATTATTTTGAAAAGGGAATTAACTTCTACCCTTTGTTGGTTATCATATTTTGCTTAAATGCTTCTCTTGATAACCTGTTTCAAGGACTATCAAGAGTTATTTTGTGCAGAAAGCCTGTGGCCAAATGTTTAAAAAATATGTGGTTACACAAATGAAATTACTGCATGTTTCTCTCAGTCCTTTAACATGCTAAGGCACATAATGAAGTACTATGTTAAATTTAAAAATTATCTTTCCAAACCTATCGCAATGCTTTTGCTTTGCTTAAGGGTATCTATTCATATCTTTTAACATCAAGGAAAATGTACCTTTTACCTTCCATCCTGATGTTAATCATTTATGAATCAGATTCCACTCTATGAAAAAACAAAACTCAAGGCATATATCCAACTGATGGATATATGACCAAAAAGTGCATAATTTGTAAAACTTAGTATGTTCTTTTAAAATTCCTAAAGATTTTACCCCACATGCCAAATTTCTTGCTTAGAAAGCATATTAAGTTGTAGCGCATTAAATGGAAATGGAAATAAAATCAAACGTAGTTTAAGATCACAGTTGGTTACTTGATTATAAAGATTTATGATGAATAATAATATTTAACTTAAAAGGGAAAACTAGTTCTGAGAAATTCTAAAAAAAAAAAAAAAATTCCCTGGAAATTGGAACTCTTCTGCCTAAATTAAATTCCATATCAAACTGCTTCAAATAATCTTCACTTACTTAATGTTATACTTCAGAAGACAAATACAAATCTTTCACTGGATTAAGACCATTTGAAGTTTCTAAATGTATTTTCCCCTTCAAGGTGACTTCCTAGCAACTCTCCACAATAATGAGTTAACAATGCCTTAGTATTTTCTTTATGGAATTTGTAGAAGAACAGACATTATATTAACATGCCTGAAGATAGTCAATGTTTTTTTGTTGCGTGTCAAATTATTTTGGACTTCACTCTAGCAGTATCTGTGTATCATTGAAACTTCACCGATAATGATTTGCATGAGAAAGACAACTACAACTGCAGCATTTGGTATATTCCCTGTGCATTTCAGTCGTTTCAGCATTATGAAATCTCTATAATAAATCCTAATGTATTGTAATCCACTGTTATTTGGATTAATGTATCTAAGTACTGCTTAGCTGTACCTGATTTTTCAATATGCTTTTCTAGGCTTGGTAGAGACAAAAATAACAAATTTGAAAAGCATTATCTTTTAAAAGATTTTCACTACGTGTTTTCCTTTAAATAAGGAATTCTTTAAAATTTCAAAGCCAAGAGATTTTTCCTCCACAATCTCTATTAGTATAAATGTACAGAATACAGCTGCCAAATGTTCAACATCCACTCCTCTTCTTTATCAAACCACTGTTTCCTATTATCAAAAAGCAGGTATAAGTCACTCTGTGTGGCAATGGTAACGGTGGGCTGAATTAGGCAACAAAGAATTAAACAGATGTAGCCCTTGTTTTCTAAGATGTCAAGAAAGGAACAATACAGTATCAAACCAAACAATTTATCTGCCTAATTAAAGTCATCAAAGGCAAATACACTGAGGGACTGAGCATTATGGGAGAGAAAGTGGTGAATGGCATCTGAGAATGGATAAAGGTGAAGAAAAATAAAGGGCTTTATCAAAGCATAATAGCTTTGTGTAAAAGAATTTTATGAGTAGTTGAAATATCAAGAAACATCAGTGATGAGTAAAGAGTTGTCCTCAGAGAACAAACGAACAAACAAAAACCAACCCCCAGCTCTCCAAGTACTTTGCTGCTTCGAAGGGAACAGCTCACATAATTTGAGGAGACATTCTCAAGAGAATACATAGGAGATGAAGAAATGTGAACTAGGATGTAACAGGAAATGTGAGAACTGTCAGGCTATATGAGGTGAGAAAGTCAGTTCAAGGGCTCACAGCCTGAGCCCTAATACAAGGGTAGGAATATACTGTAGAGTGCTGACAAAGGTAGGGATAAAAGGTCAAAGCAGTAAGTACAAAATGTGTGAGAACAGACCAAGGGAATCAGTGTTAGAGGCTGACAGATTTAGGGGGTTGTCTCTGTAAACATTAGGTACTATAATCTTGGTGGACAAGAACCTTACCTTGGCCTAAAAATCATCCCTACAGACTAACAGAAGGGAATAAGAGAGGTAAAAAAACACTATGAAGTGGGATTTAGCTTTTGCTAAATATGTCATGTAGCTAAATCGATCACTATTACTATACCTTGTATATAACTCCATTATGAAAAAAAAGAAAGTGTAGGTTATACATTCAGGAATCCAGTCAAGAGCATGAGATGTTAGGGAATTTTTGCATTTGTAAAGTTTTTGAAACGAAGAAGGCAATGTGATAATTTTAGGGTTAGGTATTTAGCTCAGCAGCTCGAGCACCTGCCTGGCAAGCGCAAGGTCCTGAGTTTGATCCCTAGTAATGACAGTAATAAAAATAAATAAATAAAATAACAAAACAATCTTGTTTGTTGACTAGCTTATGCACTAGGAATAAGATGAAAAAGGCAACAAATAGGTACAGCAAACCCTGTGTTACAGTGTGAAATATGGCCTAACAGTGGGCCAGAATGGATAAATCCAGTCAGCTACCAGGCAGACCATGGGAGGCAGTGCACCACAGGCAGAGTGAATAATGTGTGGGTGTTAACCAAGCAAGGCATGAGAGAAGTGCAAGACGCACATGCAGTTCATGTGAGACGCCAGGGTATGTGTATGAGAGAGGTGATTAGAGATAAGACTGGACTGGAGAGGCTGGCTGGGGCCAGATAATGAAAAGCTTTGCATGCTGGGTTAAGAGGTTAGAGTTTGAGCCTGAGGGCTATTAAGAATCACTGGTGGGTTTTCATCAAGGACCAGATTTACCCTTTTCCTATTTTTTTTTTATTAATACATGTTTGCATAATGATCATATTCTTATCTGTTCTTAAGAGTTAAAAACATCATACCATTGTGATACATACATCATACCACAGTGTGCCATGTTTGTGAAAACACAACTTGCAATAGTGGAAGTACAAAGGGATAATTTATTTTTAGTATGGGAGGATAAAGAGAAACTGGTACTTATTTGCTAGGCATTTCTTAGCATATTTACTAACATTTATTATTCTATGCTTAGCTATTTGTAGCCACGAGATTGTGCATGAAACAAATAATGACAGAGGCATTTGAAAATTAGGATCAAACTGCACAAAGGCCAATTACATGTGGGAAAGAACACAAAGAGTCTACAATGTGCCCCATGTTTCTGATTTGGGTGACTGGATAATTGTGGCATTAAAGAGGCTAGGGAGATAGCTCCATGGCACAAATGCCTGCCTGGTAAGTGCAAGGTTGTAAGTTGGAATCGCGGTCCCGCAAAAAAAAAAAAAAAAGAAAAGAAAAAGAAAAAATTGTGGCATTAAAGACAGTAGAACACATTTAGGTTGGAAGATGTCAATAAAGCATAAAACTCAGATCTCAGAAGCAAAACTTCAAATTAAGTATCAACTTTTCTGAATACTACTTTGGTTAGTTTTAACCACATAGACTTTAGAAATTTGGTTTCTAGTCTATAAAAATTAACTGTCTTTTCAAGGATAATCCTGTGACCTCAAACTATTAGCACCTACCCTAATCAGACTAACTAGTCACAATTAGTCAGCCTTCTTATTTTACTGCTGTACCATAAAATGCAAATATCTTCCCAAAGGACCATAATGATAGATAAAGATTAAGCTCCATTTTGAGAGTATTTGGGCTGTTCTGCTACTGGATTGAGACAGGCTTAACAGACAGGACATGTTTGCTGTTGCTAAAGAAACTTCACTGGCATATAAAATATAGCTGGCTTTTGATAACTGGTTTTGATATTTCCAGAACTCGTAATGCTAGAATATCTTGCAGCTTCAAATATGTTACAGGGTGATGAAAATCAAAGCCATGGCATACACACTACCAACATATTTTCTGAAAGCAGTATAGAAAGCTTCAGAGACCTATGTACTCATAACTTTCTGTCTGGAAGTGCAATAACTACCACTTACTGTTACTAATTAAGATTTTGCTATCATTCTTTCAAATAGCACAAAGTTGCTCAGGAAGGTAATAAAGTTTACCTATAAATGCTTAAATCCAATGCAATATCTTTTAATACCAGAAGTTAAGACTCTATACTTAATTTCTACAGAAAGACTCTTGGTAAAAGCTCAACTTCCCCTTTGTATTTAGAAGTATTTGTAGACAGATACTCATAAATCAAAATTGGAAGTTTACATTATTATGTACATAGCCTCCATAGTTATGGGACAGACTAAGAATCACAGGTTGACTCTGAATTAGATTTCCTACTTCTAAGGAGATCCTGACCCAACTGTGGCAAGATTACTGAGGTTTAGATAACGCCATGAAACTTAACACAAAACTTGAGATTTACCTCATGGTTCTAAATACCTCAAAAGATTTTGAGGTTGGTAAATACAATGTATTTTTCATGGTCAACTATTTACAAATGTCATAAGCAGAAAAAATTCTGGCTACTTGTGCTCCTCCATTGATCCTACCTAAGACATCTTACGAACAGGTGAATTTCTAAGAAAACATTGAGGCACTCAGTAGGATGGTATTTGGAATCACATTTATCTGTCTGCCAAAAACTAAGTCTGATTTACAAATTTAGGCATCTAATCTGCAGCCTTAAAGTCATTCTAAAACAAAACAGAGCAAAATGTTAAAGAATCCTAGAGGAGAGAAAAGGGACACAGGTAAATTTCCTACATTAAAGAATATCCTGGAGACAACCCGCTTGGGACACCCCTTCTGTCCCTCTCTCAGACAGGAGCTTTCTTTTCCCCAATAAATCTACTCTGTTCATTAAGAAAAAAGAAAGAAAGAAAGAAAAATATCCTGCTTTTAACTTTGTTAATTGTATATTCTCCAAAAGAATGTGGGGAAACTCAAGAAATACATAATACAGCTTAGTCTCCTCAAAATTTTTTGATATCAAAACATTGCTGTTTGTCTGTTTTGCTAAACTTCTAATAAGAAAGATCATATGTTGAAGCTTTTATTCACCACCTCCACCAATGCAATCAATAAAAGCAGATTACAATACTTATTTAAGGAAAAGAAACTAACAAAATACTATTTATCTTTTTTTATGACAAAATTACAGAACAAAGCACACACAAATTTCCTAGTAAGATGTAGATAAACCTAAAATCTTCAATAAATAAAAATTATACTTAGGAGATTAGAAGATCTCACTTCCATCTATTTATGGAGGCATAGAATTAAATTTTGTGCCTTGAAGATATCAGAAATGTCATTCTGCCTAAACTTTGATCCAAGTTCAATCACATGTCTTGAGACCAGCAGTAGTAGGTAACTATAAGTGAGACATACCTTTCAACTATAGTCTAATCAGGAAGTAAAGCTTACTATTTATAAAAACAGCTGGGATAGAAAATACAAGATAGTTTTTTGAAAATTGTGCTTAAAAACTGCATTATGCCTTAGACCATCTCAAATTATGCAATGATAAAAATATTCTTTTAAATGAAATAGTTTTAAAGTCTACAAAGCAATGTTTTTCTGACAGATTCAATTTAATTGATTTGTTAATCTAAAACTTTTTAGTAACACTTTATAAAACATTACTGATGTCTGACAGCATTTGGATAATCCAAGTATCACAAAACAAGTAAGCAAAAATCCTTTGGTCTCACATACTTTACTCAGATTCAAGAATGTCTTTATTAGCATAAGTAATGAAACTCTTCAGGCAAACCACCTTATTTCTTCAGTGTTTATTTTTGTTTCTTCAATGCCTGGAAATGAAAGAGCTATGCCAATTGACAGTCAGAAACCAAAGACTAACCACAGCAGGAAATTATTTAGGGTATCCTGTACGTTTTGCCCTCTCCATACCCTGATCAGCTGCAAGAGCTGTGAGGATCACAGGGTGCAGGCAAGAGCATGAAAGCACACACCCTCCTGCAAGCAAAGTTCACCCATGGGCTCCCCTCCCTGACATTCTTTACCGACTATTCAGTGCTAGTAGAGCACTGAAGAACTCTTATGTCTGCATATCTAACAAGAAGAAACAGTTAACGGAAAAAGAAACAAAACAGCTAATTGTAACAAAGAGGAATTCCTGTAGGAATAAGCTAATCTTTATGAGAGGTGTTGTTTCAACCAACCTAACATAACTTCTTATGTTTGTACAGGAGGAAGGGCACCAAAACAAAGGACTTTCACTTGCATAAGAAATATAAATTTACTTCTTAGACAACTCTTGAGAAAAAATTTTGAGGCATACATACTGTAAAGTCATTGGTTTCTATAGACTCTGAAAGGGAGCAGTCACTCTAGTATTCACCCTCTTGTAAAACTTTATCCTTTCAGTGTGATAACCATGCAAAGGTTCTTTACTGGTCAAGTGGGTGTTACCAGGAAGTACATAATATAGAATAGAGAAAGAACGAAGAGCCAGATAGATTTTGTTGTGTGGAAACAGCAAATAGGAATACTTTCTGCTACGCTTGTATTAGTAACAGTAACTAGCTAAATCAGCAAGAAAAGTTGGAAGTTTGACACCTACTTATTAATACCACCAGCTTCTAAAATATGAGTTCCTGGTCACAGAACTGGTTGTATGAAATCTGTAATGCTACTTTCTGCATGGATTTACAAATAAAAGTTTACAAAATACCAAGCGTGTAAGTTATTCTCCATAAAATTCTTGATTTTTAAAAATTACAAAATACATTTCAGAGCCTACTACTTATAATGTCAAACTCCATTATTAGCAAAGACTTTACCAGATATGGTATTAAAGTCTCTAGAGTTTGGGTTGCACAGGGCTTAATACTTTAAAGAAGTTTTGAGTCTGTATATACTGTAATTTCTGGTCCCTAGAAAGCACTGCCATAATATAAAAATAGGTATATATTAAAGTAAGATTTAGTTTAAGAAACTCCTTCAGTTTGTGTCGGCATGATGGTGCATATCTGTAACCCCAGCACTTGGTTGCCTAAAGCAGATCATCATGAGTTAAGAGGCTAGCCTTCTACATAGGGAGTTCAAAGTCAGCCTAAAATAAACTACATAGTGAGACCCTGCTTTAAAAAAAAAAAAAAAAAAAAAAAAAAAAGGAATGGGGAGATAGCTCAGTAGAATAAGCATTTGCCTGGCAAGCGCTAGGGCTTGAGTTCAATCCCTGGTTCTGGTTCTGCAAAAAAACAAAACAACAACAAAAACTAAATATATAAAACATAGTTTGTTCCTTAAAGTGGTGTGTTTCAGATGTAATTTATTCCTTTGTACAGTCTGTTTATGGTGTTGTGAAGTACAATTTCACTCAAGATCAGACTATTACCTAACAATTTCAAACCCAGAATGAAATAGAAAATAGCTCAATCTTCACTATTCTGCTATCTTTCAAAGACACAAAATCTCTTATACTCATTTTATATCAGGACTCCCAGGCTTGAAACTATTTTTGCAAAGAAAGCCAAGTTTCCCCTTAGGTGTGCCATCACACATCTGTAATCCCAGTGTTCAGAAGGCTGAGGCAGGAGGATTGCTAGTTCAAGGCTAACCTGGGCTACATGGTGAGTAAAGTCAACCTAAGTACATCTCAGAAAGAAACAAAACAACAACATATACACAGATAACAAAAACCAAATCTTTTCTTTCAATTCAATTTGAAGCACCCTCTCAGAAAGCTGTAATAGAATAATCATTACATAACTCAAAACTATATGTACTTAGTTTTCCTTCCATGACTGACAAAAAAGAGACTAGTAATTATTAAAGAAGACTAACATAGATTAAGATCTTATGTCTTAATTTTAATGAAATCCAGGAATCATCAAAGAATGCAGAATCTAATGGTCTCAGATCAGAGGTAGGAAATAAGAGGTCACAGGAAAACAACCACGGTCTCAAACGGATGGATTTGAGTAGCATTTCTTGAGTAGCTAAGGCTTTTTTGTACTACATACTGCTTCACACTTAAGAACCTCCAACAGTGCAACAGATTATTAAAGATCACAGACCATAAGAAACTCACAAAATGTATGGCTTTACCTTTGGCTTACGGTAGAATATAAATCTAAAATCTAGAAATTCTAATGCAACAAGAAATAAGATATAGAAGGACACACAACACTGTTAGTCAAAATCAGCATTTTCTGCATATCCACTACGTTCAGAATGAAGTTTTAAAAATGTTGGACACAATTATACTATTCTCTTTTTGTTTACAACAATAATTAAAAGATTTGGACTCAATAATAAAATAATGTATTATGCAATTATTTTTAGGCACTGCCAGATAATCTTACGGGCTATTTCTTCCAAATGTCTAATTTGAAAGTTGTAAATCTTTGGTTTTTGGAAAGTTTATTTTCACAAACATAAATACATTAGGGAATGACTGACCCCAACCTGAAGCCAGGTGACAGCTGCTTCAAAAAGTTCAACCTGCTTATTGATGAAAAGCCAGAAGCGGAATAAATGAATGACTGCTATTGATTCTCATGATAGCTCTACACAGACCCAGTAACTTCCCTAGATTAGTATAGATAGAAGGCAATTAGTTTTATTTCATATGTAAATAGCAGTATAAAGAGGTACAAAAAATAATTCATTGGACTGCTTTATCTCTAAAGCACAAGGCACACATTTTGAAAGTCACTTCAAACACAGTTCTTGCTTATGGAGCTCTATCTTCCTTAGGCAGGAATTTTTAAAATAAATTCAAACTCATACAGCTGTGTATATTCAATAACTATCAAAAAGCCACAAGGCATAGTAAGTTTCAGCTGCTGTCCTCTCTCCAGTGTTATCAATAACACATAATGAATTAGTTCCTACATCATCACAGCTGTGCAGACCCGCACTCACTTGGCTAATTTAACTATTCCAGTAGAGTTCAGTCAAGAGCTTGCTCTAGTTTAGAAAATTTAGTCTATAAGTCATAGAGAAACAATAGAGGCTTTCTGTTATTAATATGCATTTCTCTGCATCCTCATACAGTTTCTATGAAGTCATCTAATGGTATTTTTTCCTTGGACAGATTTAAAAAAAGATTCGTAAAGCAATTAGCAATTAAAATTAGTAATTCAGGCTATAACAGTACTCTAGGCTTAGGTCTTGAGCAAAATTCTCTTTTTTTTATCAATAAACACTAATTTCAAAAAGAATTCTGTACTCTGAGAAAAACCATGTATTTTTTTTCTTCATTCCTATCTTCTACAACAAATTCAGAATTAATCACTGGTCATATCATCAGCAGATAACCTCTAAAATATGTTGCAGTGTGCTCTCATCCCTTCCTTTTTGTTAGATGGCAGTAACTGGAAGTCAATCCTGGCACACTCTTCAACATGAACGTAACATGAATGTAACAATGATCTTAGTTGCTAACAAAAGATTTTCAGTCTCCACACTTTCAATTACCCATGTAGTCTTTCAGTTACCAAGGCTCTTCTAAAATTTGTTAGTTCTGCCATTCAACATCATCTTCTACTGTGGTTAAAAGCGTTAACTGTTAAAAACTGTGTTTTCCTAATTTAAATGAAGTCAAATATTCATTGTTGTTTTCTCAACTGTACATATGGAATTTGGAAATTTCTTCAAACTCATCACTTGTACAAAAGAAGCCTCAACTTCAAATCTGGGCAGCTCATATATACAACTAGTCTCCAAGTGATGTTGGCAATAAACATTTGCAGATACACAACAGAAGAGTGAGAAACAAAACGTGATTATATCATAATTTCATTACAATGAACCAAATAAGCATGTATCATTATTAAAATACATTTAAAATGTACTTTCAGTATCTTAGCATCCTGACCAAAGCACTGAAAGGGAACTAAACTTAACTCACTAAATTTCTTTTCTAATTTTATTCCTAAGAATAAAATAAATACCACCTAATTTAAACTCATGTGTTAAATTCTCACATTTATAAACCAAAAATCAAGGATCTTCGCTGCATAATTTGACAACTATGAACTTTTCTCTCTGCTACAGTTCCAGAACCTGTGAACTTTCCTCAAGTTCTACACAATAAAAATATGATAGATGTAGTATACAATGATTTACTAAGTCATGTAAATGACTGAAAACAAGCAAAATAAACTCAAATGCTATCCATTATTCACTGATCTTGAATCTAAAGAATACTGGAGCCAACTTGCACATACACACAGCTGAGCACACACTTCCTGGTATGTGCAATCTGCACAGATAGACCAGCTTTACAGGCCTGACCACAGAGATTAATAGCTTCAGCCAAATAATGTGGTAACCATGTGAACCTGGGCTGCTCCAGCTTGTTTGTGAATCTCTCAGCAAGGCTCAACATGCCGTTATCTGCATCTTGTTGCCAGGAAACACAACATCGCTTTGGAATACAAGGAAAACCAGGTTGCAATGACCACAGGTCAACTTCACCAAAGTCTAATTTTTGACACTTTGCTATTTACAATCTTACATTTCTTGCAGTTCACTGAGAATTTCACTTTGCTACTAATTAACAGTTCATGCTATTTTAGAAGAGACCTACTATAATATAGTAGCAACAGTATTAATTACAGTAACAGCAACTCATACTTTCCCTAAGTGTCAAACAAATATTAGTTTACTTTATTAAAACTGATTTGGAAATTAAGCACCCACTTATAATTGATCCAACAATGTATGTATAAGCCAGTATCTATGTAGACATATACAACATGTTGGTGATCTAAGAATTCCTGGATCTTCTCACAATCAAAGTAACTATTTTGTCTTGCTCGTGATAACAGAATATAATGTATTGGACAATAATCCTGCTTAGCTGCTTGCTGAGCAATTCAAACAGAGATAACGTACTAAGATGCTCAATACTTAGCAGACTGGAAATGTGCTTCATGAGAATAAAATGGGAGACTGTTGTTCTGCAGAGTTTTACAAGCGGGAAATGCAAGGATCAAAGTGACCTTAAGAGTATATAAAACTAATTGCCTTTAACTTCGCAATTAGAGCTGCCAGCATAGGGTAACAAAAATTTTGGACAAAACTTACTTTTAAAAATTTTAAGAAAAAACGAGAAATATTTTTCCTTTCTGGTGCTGGCTCTAAAATAAGTTAAAAGACCTGAGCTTTATCGTTAAGATTCATGCAAACCTAATAAGGCAAGATCATAATAGAGTATGTTATGACAATACATTATGCTCTGAAAAACTGTACTCTTGATATGACCTTACTTTCTTCTCAAGGGGTCTTCTATATTCCTTTCAGCTATTCCTTGTTTCCACTTTGAAAAACAAAAAAACATCTAGTTTCATGATAAGTTAGTTGCTAGGGCACACAGACCTCGGTACTATATGAGTGAAATACTGAAATACTTAAGAGAAGCCCTTGTACAACACTAAATGTGAATAAGAAAAGAAAAAAAAAAAGGACCAGTCTTTTTAATATCAACAGTGCTGTCACCATTTGCTGACTCTAAGACACTTGAGTACTTATTTATAAACAAAAAAGACTCTTAAGGAAGTTTTTTCTTGATATCTGGGTTATAATACTTGGTATGTTCTTTTTCCCCTGCATGTTACATTTCTCACTACCACAGTCTATCATGCACAGTACACAGTCTATTATCTGATGCTACCAGATTGCCCTCATTGTTGTCAAATGGAAATCCTTTATAATTTCAATTCTGTACTCTTAGCCATGCACAAACAACTTTTAAATTGACATATTTTCACCAGAGAAGCAACTTAGAAATACAAAATTTTCTATAGAACCATTTTTACACTAGCAACTTTGTGGCAACTATCATTTTCACTTTACATAATGTTCAAATGAAGAAAACCTGAGATGTAGAAATGTCAGTTGTCTGTCAATGCATCCTGCTTAGACATTTATGCTAAGAAAACTTTATGTATATGTGTACTTATCTATAGATCTATTTTTCTATATATCTTTCAAACCAAAGTTCAAAGACAATTGCTAGTCTAAGTCTTCCCTTTACTCCTCATGAAAATTCTTTCAAAATTTAAAATAACATTACTCTGCACTGTGGAAAAAATTTTAAAATTAATGATAAAAAGCTTCAAAGAAACTATTCATAAGTATAGGAAGAACTTCTAAATCATTCATCATGTGTATACCACAAAAATCTCTAAACGTTATTTTCTTTTAAAAAACAGGTATTCAATATGCAAAAATATAAACTTAAATCACGTATTCATTACAAGATTCACCACGGGCTCTTCTGTAAAAGCAAGTTCTTCTGTGTGATGAAAACAGTATTTGATTTACAACAGTCAATCTATGTGCAACTTCTAAGTCACAGTCACATGCATACTGAATAGAATGACAAATGAATTATTCAAAACATAAAACCTTCATTGTTTGGTTAAGTATATAGCCTGCATTCAACCACCATGAAAAATCAGGATAGCATAAAGCCCAAAGAATGACAGACAAAAAAACAATAAAACCTGTTACTACTGAAAGAAAGCACTAAGAAAGTACTAAGCTTTTAGCTTCTTTCCCTTCTCCAGAGCATTTAACAGTCTTATACACTCTACTAATACATACCCATGCTTCACTCTCATTCTATCATTTTCTGGGTTACAATAAAATCTTTCCAAGTGCTCCTGAGAATCATTGGATACATTCTGCCACTTTTGCGTAGTTGTCCTCTTGACCTGCCAATGATATGGCAAGACCGTGTGATGCTTCAAACAATCCCTGCCATAAACACAAGTGCCCTGGAGAAAGTCCATGCAAATTTCAATTCCGTTCTCTTGATGAGTATGGTACTGTAGCTGGTTTACCAGCTCAAACACGAGGTCAAGGGAAGCCTCCTCACTTTTATCCTGGAAGAGCTCAGTATTCAATTTATCACTGGTGTCCAAAATGTACTGGATTGTAAAACTGTTGTCTTGGAAAACCCCTGGAACATAATCCATGACTTTGTCTATGCAATCTGGACTCGTAGGAACATCACTTGAAACTGGGTGCAAAAGGTCAGTCTGGAAGTGCCCTGTTGTAGAGTCTGCCACTGTTCCACTGATGGTTTCTGGTGGAAAGCTATGATCCTGGATTGGAACCACTTGTTCTGGGGCATCGGTGGAAGGATGGGCTTCTGGTATTTGGCCCCCAACATCTGTCCCATCAGGAATCAGAACTGACATATTATTTTCTGTAGGTGGGCATGATGGATTGATTTCCAAGGGTTTTTTCACCATAGGTTCATGTAAGCTCCTCTCATCTGCATTCTGGTCTCTAGATCTAAAAACCTCATCAAGTGAGCCGGACTCCAGCAAAGTGTTTAATATTGGCCTCAAAGATCTCAGGGTTCCAGTTCCCAATCTCTTTTGATCCTGCTTTTTCTTGAAACAATTCTTCAGAGGACTGATCTTCTCTGAGAGTCTCATTTGGCATGAAAAGTCATCAGGAGAGGGAGGCTGAACTACACAGTCTGGCTCAGGTTCAGTAGTTTCCATTTCCATGATGTGGGTTAGCTCCAATTATACCTCAGAGTCTAAAAATCCTACCAAGAAAGGAAGAAAGACAATCATTTACAAATTGAATCCTATTCATTCATTAAAATACTTTGTGCTATTTATAATAGCCAGACCTTGGAAACAACCCATATGCCCATCAACCAAATAATGAATAAAAAAGATGCAGTCTTCTTATACAATGGAACATTACTAGGCTGAGAAAAGATAAAATGGAGAATTTTACAGGTAACTGGATGTAATTTGAGGCCATACTGTAAGTACAATAAACCACATACACATTTACACTGTATTTTCTCCTTAGTGTAAGAAACTGAAAGAATAAATAAGATCCAAAGTGTATAACAGATATTATAAAATAGGAGGAAACTGTTCAAAAAAGAAAAAGAAAACTGGGATGAGGGAAAGGAGAAAAGAAAAAAAGGAAAAGCATGTATATATATATATATATATATATATATATACACACACACACACACACATATATTTATATACAAAATAGTTACACTAATTCCTCTTAGTTCACTGAAAAGAAAGGTTTGTGCTAATATTGTTTGTATATAAATGCCTGTATCGCCTACTCTAACTGAAGATAATATACAATGTATTCATCATTGTTACCCTCCTATAATCTTGTTTTGAAATGGTTTGTTTAAATTAAAAAAAAATTTGTGCTAATGTGTTACTGAGTCCCTAAAATCATTCTGCTTTAGCTACAATGTTTACAGTTCAATTTTAACTACTGAGAAATGAAGGTTCCAAAGCAGCTATAGAGCTATCAAAAGCTTGTATGAAGTAAGGGAAGAGAGACAGTGTAACTTTCAACATGCCTCTGGCAATATTTGCAAACTTAATATACAGTAATTCAGCTGATCATGAATTCTCACAGTAGGACTAGCATGGGGTAGTACAAATAATTGTGTCTAGTTGATAATAACAAGGAAATCATACTGCCAACTCAGCTTTCTGGTCCACTTCACAGTGTTTACCTATCATCTGTCTAATGAGTTGACAAAAATTTAATTTAATAGGGAAAATATATTTATCAAATGAAGAACAAACTTCAAAGTTAGTGAACGAATCTGGAGTGTAAAGGTAGATCCAGGAATCAGGGGCTTTCAACTGAAATGTTATAAATGGGAGACAAGTCAGAGACTTGTTAAACATTTCTATATTCAGGTAGTTCCAGTACATTCCCCCAAGAATGCTAAGGGCCTACTTCTGTAATCACCAAGATCAGTGCCACTTCATGTTTACCTTTAGCAATGACCACTATATACTGTGTTAGAGATTAAACACAATTCTGTAATACTAAAAGGCTCTCCTGCCTCTTCAGAAGTTACATATATTCATTTTTAAAAAGTAAAGTCATCTTTAAAAAAAAAAGAGGGGCCAGTGAGATAGTTCAGCAGTCTAAAGCACCTGCTTAGGCAAGCTGAGGCAACCACAGGGACTGTGCAGTTCAATTTGGGGCACCAAAGGCTGTGCCAGCCCCACCCTCAGGGCAGGCTGTGCTGGCCATAACATCACTGTTGTGTGTACGTTTTTTAAAAAGTAAAGTCATCTTAATTTAAAAATCTCACATCAGATTTCTATTTCTGAATGAGCTACTGAAAGAAACAACAAAAAAAGTGTGTTCATGGAAGAATGAGACCCTTTTGAGAATGAAAATTTAAAATATTTACTGTGTTTGTGTCAAGTGAGAAAGGATAGTGATGAGCAATTAATCTTCTTTTGCCCAACAGACTAAAAGAAATCTTTGCTGCAGGGGCCTATGATTGAATTAAGTACACATAGTGGATAGCAGTACAGTGCCTGGCACAATGCACACAGTGGCTATTCCATAACTATTTTGCTGACTGAATTATTGAAGAGAAAGCATACTTTAAATGCCTAGCTTCTGGTTTGTAGTGGGTAAAAGAGAAACAAAAATCCAGGCTCAAAAAAATGTGTTGAAAATCGAGTTGTAGAGATTCATTAATCTATAATAATCAAACTCAGAAAAACAAGCATGGCACATAAGAAAAAGTCCAAGTACAGAAGAAAGAAGTAGAAAAAGAAGAGTTCAGTGTGAGCTGGCATTGTTAGGGAAAGCTTCCCGAAGGAGAGATCTGACAGGAGACATAAATCAACTGGAAAGCAGCCAAGCCAGGCGCTATTATTCATCATTCAGTGCTCTTGCCTCAAGGCACAATTGGCACAGACTGTGGTATTCCCTTGTTCACCACACCAAACCGGCCTGTGCCTTCCCCCACGCACACACGTTAACCACTCCTATCACATCCTGTATCAGGGCAAAACAGACACCGAACCAATTTAACTTATACGTGTCTACACACACACACGCACACACGCGCACACGCACACGCGCACGCGCGCGCGCAGACCGTTTCCTATCATTGCCCTTCGTCAAACTCGGAAACAAAACTAGGGAGAAGCGACAAAGAAATGGAGCGGGAAGCCTACTAAAACCTAGTTCCTCAGTTACTTTGTATAGCAGAAAAATAAAGATTGGAAGGGCATTTCTTCCTCTGGTCGCCTGCTGCAAGAGACACGACCGCGCCACCCTTCACACCTCGTGACGCCCGGCTTGTCTGGCACTCCTCACTGATCACACCTTCCATGGAAACCGCCTGCCCCAAACGCTACTCGCCAGCCGCCGCCTCGCGACTACCCGGCGTCCTGCCTGGGTCGCAGCGACGCCTCCTGCCGGCCGCGGCAGTTGGCGCCGGCGCAGCCTCAGCCACAAACGCAGCCTGGCCGCAGCGCCCGCCGCCCGCGGGACCGAACGTTCGCAGCATCCCCGCCCCCGCCCTCCCCTCGGCGGGGCCCCGGGAGACCCCGAGCTACCGTCCCCTCCGCTGCCACCGCAAACTCCGGCCGGCCGCTTTCGGCGCTGCCCAAGGCACGGTCAGCGTCGGATTCCCATTGAGTTCTCCACCCACCTCCCGAGCACCGTCCCGCAGGGGTCTAGGCTCGCAGACCCCAGCGGCGCAGCGCCGTAGAGACGCGGCGGGCGCCCCGCGGGCGGCGGGCAGGACGGCGAGAGCTCGCGCGCCCGCAAAGTTAATGGGCAAGCAGCCCGTAAACTTCTGGGCTGCAGCCCGGAACGCGGGGCGCCTAGAGGCTCCCGCAGCTGCCCTCCGGGCCCGGCTCTGCCCGCACTGACGCGCCGAACGCAGACGCCGCGACCCCGCCGCGCTCCCACTCTTCCACCTGCCGGAGTCCGGAGTGCCCGAGAGGTGCGAGCAATTCTGCCGCCGCTGACCGGGTCCCCGCTGAATTCCGTAGCACAGGGCTATGAGGAGTCGGGGCCCCGACTCCCGAGAGCCCGCACTCTGCTGGTGGGACTTGGTTTCCTCGGCGCCCCGTGCCCACCCCGAGCCCTTTTACCTCAGCAGGAGGCTAGGAGAACGGAGACCGAAGCCACGTCGCGGGCAGCGTCCGTGGCTGGGCTCTGCACGGGCTTCGGGCCAGTCCGTCGTCTAGGGGCCGCGGGCCAGCGCCGCGACAAGCCGTGCGCTGGCCATTCCGCCGACGAGAGTACAGAAAGCCGCGGACGCGCTCGATCCGGCTCGCTAGCCTGTCACCTCGAGCTCTGCTTTAAGTGGCTTCCGGTCGCCTCCTCCCGGCGGCCCCGTCGCGGAGGAGGAGCCTTGGAGACGGGAGGGGGGGTGGGTGGGGTGGGGTGAGGGGGCCGGGCCCTCAGTGGGTGCCGGGAAACAGGCCCGGCCTCCGCGCGCGTGCGCGTGCGCGCGTGCGCGTCCGCTCGTTCGCGCCCGCCCGCGAGGGGGCGTGTCCGTGCGGACCCGCCTGGGTCTCTGTCCACGGCGTGGAGCGCGCGCGGCAGCGGGGGAGGGAGGAGCGCGCCGTGCTGTCGCGCGCTGTGTGGGACGGGCTGCTCATGCCAGCGGACAGATGGAGGGTCACCTTGTTCCGCGGAGACCAGGCACCCGATGTGACGGAGGATGTGAAACGGAACGACCCGTTTAGGTGCGGTTGGCTTTGTTTATTTGCCTCCTCACTAAAGCCTCCAGTGCCTGACACCGCCTGGCCGAGTGAAGAGGCGTACGGCTGCCACGGCCGAGGCCGCCAGACGGGGTCGCCGGCCCTGCGCCGGATGGGCTGAAAGACTGGACGCCTACGAAAGCCAGCAGCTAAGACCCTCGACCTGACTCCACAGTCCTTAGAGGGGACAATTGGCGTTAGGATTTAGACAACAGAATTGCGATCGCGTATTTTAAAGTCTACAAAAGTCGCAGTGATTTAGTTAATGCAACAAATAACGCTTGCTCTCTGTTAAGAGACAAACGACCACTGCAGCCATCCCTGTCTGCATGAAGTTTGCAGAGCACCCGTATTAACCTCTAAAATACATGCACGTGAAATGCCGTGAGTTTTGTATTTCAAAATGTCTTACTTTATATTGAATAGATCCTCAGTTGCGAGGAAAGAAACAATGCATGAAATTCATATAATCCCTACAAACAAAAGACTAAAAAGATCCAAGTAATTTCTAACATGGATGCACAGAAAAAATAGAACTAGCAATAGATGTTGTTATGAGCCTGATTAAAGGAGGTATCTTTCCAAATCACATCAAGGCAGGACCACTAAAGCAAGGTGGAAATGATACAGGTGAAATTCAGACCAATATGTGAAAAGCAAGGATTTATTGGTTTTAGACATATTAAGACAAGATTTTTGGACCATGTCTACTCGTAGAATTGTATAGAAATAAATAATTGGATTTAGATTTAGTTTTTGTTTGTCACATCTGTATTGCTTTTGGTTTCTTTAATGACTTCTTTTGGACTATATACATTTTCTACTGTCAATTTTTTTTTAATATTCTACATTTAGTAGTGCTTAAGTTTTTGTTACATACAAATCACCCTCAAATGAAATGACCTAAAGCAATAATTATTTACTCATGATTCCAGGTTTTCTGGTTCAGGAATTCAGTTAGGGAATAGTACAGATGTCTCATCTCTGTTCAAGGATCTTTGGGTCCTGGCTAGCATGGCTTAAATAGGATCATATGTCATGAGACATCAGGATGGAGTTGGAGTTGCAGGTTAAAACTAAGATGATCATGGTGTAGAAAATATGAAGATAGAAACTAGGGCTGCTGGAGCAGAAAGGAGGCTGTTGGCTTCATTCCTTCGTTTTCTCCATGTGGCTGATTCAACTTTCCTCATGGAATGCTAATTTTGGGATTGCAAGGGCAGCATTCCTTTACTTCCACCATGCTTACTAATGTGTCATTGGCCAAAGCAAATCACATGGCCAAACTCAATCTAGGAGGGTTCTGCAAAAGTCTATGGAAATCAAGGTGTGGTTCACTGGGGATCGCTTAGATTAGGGGTGCATCACCTAAATCCTACTAGGGATTAATAATAATTAAGTTACTTACAGAGTCTAGTGCAGTGGCACTGACTATAGTTCTAACTGCTTAGGAGGTTGAGGCAGGAGGATTGCTTGAGCTCAGGTTTTGGAGACCAGCTTAAGGCCTAAGCAACATAGCAAGACCCCATCTCAAAAAAAAAAAAAAAAAGTTGCTTCTAGGATAAAAAATTTTGGGATTCTAAAAATCTTTCTTCCTTAGGCCCTGAACTTAAACTTTTACCCCTTAACCATAACCCCTGAGGCAACTGAAAACTCTAGATCATTTCTCAGTCTGTATACTACTACTATACTTTCTAAAAGTCAGTTGTCTCAAAGGGAAAAAAGCACCAAGTTATTCACTAAACATTGCTGTTTGATGCAGGCTCCTCAGACTGTTAGAATGTTGGGTGTTCCAGCAAAACTTGCCTTCAATGGTACAGCCCATTGAAGATAATGGAAGAGGACAATCTTTCAAAGCCAGAAACTTACAGGCTCATTGAGCAAGAGGTTAGAATCATTGGTATGATATCCAACAGAATTTAATATGCTTAATGGGCCAGTGATCTCTGTATTTTCTTCTTTCTCTTTATAGGCATTTTACCAACATCCTGTTCCTTGTCCTCTAAGCAGTACTTAATAGTACTGAGTCAGGTAACTTTTCTTCAAATAATGGTTGCTAGAGCATGGCAGTCTACACTCTTGATGGGAAGAACGTACTCCTAACACTGTCACCAGTCCTGAACCCTGAGATTTCCTAAGGTGGAGAAAGATATATTCATTGACTGAGAAGGATGGGCCAGGGTGGATATTGTTAGTTTCCCTTTTCTTTCTTATGAGAAAGATTCTAACATCCTTCCCCAGTCTGGAAGAGAAATTGCAATGTACCTAGCTGAAACTTTCATTTCCCTAGATCCCATAAAGTTATGAGTGACCATTAAACACAGTTCTAGATATATGCCTAGAAATTCAGAAAACATAGAGCCACCCCTGCCATTTCTTCTTCTCTTTCTTCTGAAATGCTGACATGGGGATAAAGATAGTGTCATGACAAAAATAAAGAGTGAACATGATATGGAAAACATAAAGATGGAAGTCATGAGCTGAGGCAGAAAGAAGATACTTGGTTCATTCGTGACATCCTAAAGCTGCTACATAAGTTCTAGAATGACTACATCTGGACTTCAATGTCAAAAATAAATACCTACTTGAAGATACTATTTTTTCTATGTATCTGAACATACTCTTGGCTAATACAGAAAATGTCACATGATCTCCTAACTGGTGTTCTTGCTTGTAGACTTTACAAGTCAGATAGTAACATGATTTAATATTTCAGACCTTTTCTACCATGTTTCTGCCTGGGACCCAGCCAATCATGGAGCTGTCACAAAGCAATGCATCAACTCTTATAACAAAATTCCAGCTAATTACACAAAAAATCAAATTATAAGATGAAAAAATATTTAAAACTTTAAAAAATAGGAAATAAAAGAAATAACAAAAATGCACAGTTAATTGAAGATAAAAATCATGCAATGCAATAGCTATTGTCAAATTCCTATTACTTTTTAAATGAAATTTTGTATTTTAATGTTTATTTTAATTTAATTTTTTTTTTTTTTTTTTATGGCCAGCTCAACCTGCCTTGGGGTAGGGCTGGCAAAGCATGTGGTGCTGGGGATTGAACCATGGTCCCTGCAGTTGCCTAAGCTTTCCTAAGTGGGCACTTTAGACCACTGAACCATCTTGCTGGCCCTCTTTTTTTTTTTTTTTTCAGGACCGGGGTTCGAACTCATGATCTTCGCTTACCACTTGTGCCATGGAGCTATCTCCCTGGCTCCTTTAATGTTTTTTATTTTATTTTATTTTTTTTTTTT
>PVJA010028636.1:0-27444 GCA_004027025.1 Myocastor coypus | reverse complement strand
TATTTATTTATTTATTTATTTATTTATTTATTTATTTATAGAATTTTTTATTTAAAATTTTTTTTTCTTGTTTCAGAACTTTTGTTTATTTATTTATTTTTATGGCTGGCTCATCCTGCCCTGAGGGTGGGGCTGGTGCAGCATGTGGTGCCAGGGATCAAACCACGGTCCCTGCAACCACCTAAGCTTTCCTAAGCAGGCACTTTAGACCACTGAGCCATCCTGCTGGGCCAATAATTTTTTAAATTTGAAGTATTTCATATCAGGGCTGGCAAGATGGTTCAGTGGTCTAAAGCACCTGGTTAGGAAAGCTTAGGCAACCGCAGAGACTACAGCTCGAGCCCTGGCACCACATGCTGTTCCAGCCCCATGTCCAGGGCAAGTTTAGCTGGCCTAAATAAATAAATAAATAAATAAATAAAATATTTCATATCAAATTTAAGCTGTTATTGCCTCTAAAAAAGAGAGTAACAGAATGCTATTTCAATTCTTTTTTTTGCGGGACTGGGGTTCGAACTCATGACCTTGAACTTGCCAGGCAGGTACTTGTGCCACAGAGCTATCTCCCCAGTCCCACAAATGGTATTTCAAACCAGTATAGTTAGACCAATTATTTTTATTTATTTATTTAAATTTAAAAATGGTTATATTACATATTTTCATCATCAGATCAGTTTAGATAGATGTTGAGAAGTTTTTTTGTCTTGTTTTATTTTTTGGCTAGCTCAGGCTGTTTTAAGTGTGGATGTGGGAATCGAACCACTGTCCCCTGTGCCTGATTGGGATTGCCCTAGTTAGATCAATTATGATAAACTTCTAGGCTTATTTTTTCTTTAGAAAGCAGATAGAAATAAGCCAGCATGAATTAAAAGGCATTTTCAAAGATTTACTGAAATGCTGATGCTTAATTTTTTGGTGCTGGGGATCTAGCCCAGGGCACTCTACTAGCTAATCTATATCCCTAGCCTTTTAAACTTTTTTTTTTTTTTTTTTTAAGGGAAGGGTCTACAGGGTATTCAATGTCTCACTGCCAGATTGGATACATAGTGATCTGCCTGTTTACAGCCTCCCAAGAGTGGGGATTACAGGACAGCCCCCCTATGCCCAGTCTCCCTGTCTCAGTATGCCCCAGGGGAGGGGCCAGCACAGCAGGTTCGGGGATCCAAACTCAGCACCCATTTGCAGGTGCTTTGATCCACTGAGCTATTTTGACCATCCCTTACATTTTTCATTTTGAAACACAGTTTTGCTAAATTGTCCAAGTGAAACTTTAACTTGTAATCCTCCTGCCTCAGCCTCCTTTAGTGATGAGATTACAGGTTTGTATCACTGCATCTGGCCAGGATGTGGCCCCCACCACTGAGAATTAAAGCCTTTTTTTTTTTTCTTTTTGACACAGGGTCTCATTATTCAGTTCAGGCTGGCCATGAGCTCAGGCTGATCTCAAGCTCACAGTGATCCTCCTGCCTCAGCCTCTTCAATGCTGGGATTACAGGGAACTGGGGACTGAAGGTAGGACCTTACACTTGCCAGGCAGGCACTTAACATCACTGAGCTATCTCCCCAGTACCCCACTGGGAATTAAGCTGAGGGCCTTTGCACTGAGCTATATATCCGTAGCCCTTAAAATTTTTTTTTTTTCAAATTTTTAGAGTCTTGCTAACTTGCCTAGCCTCAACTTGAATTTAGGATCCTCCTGCCTCAGCCTTGCAGAATGCTTTGATTATAGGTGTGTGCTATCACATCTGGTGTACTGAAGTGTTTCTAAATGTACAATATGATCAATAACTGATAAAATTTGTTCTTTCAGTTTTTCTAGAAAGCAACAAAAAGTCAGTTTCATCTACACTGTTGGAAATGTACCCAATCCTGTCTTTTCAGCACTGCTAGGAACTTGGACACCAGCTAGGTGGATAATGCTAATTGGACTTCTTGTGCCCTCTGTCCAAGTCACTGCAGGGAGGTTGTGGACCACAGAGAAAATTCTCTAGGGGGCCCGGCAGGATGGCTCAGTGGTCTAAAGTGCTTGCAGATGGCTGCAGGGACCGCGGTTCAATCCCCGACACCACATGCTGCACCAGCCCTGCCCTCAGGGCAGGCTGAGCCAGCCATAAAAATAAATAAACAAACAAAAGTTCTGAAACAAGAAAAAAATAAAAAATAAAAGAATAAAAAAATTTTAAAAAGACAAAATTCTCTAGAGTAATGGTGACAGATCACACCAGTTTTTGACATTGTGGCCCACTAACCTAAAGTCAAGAAAATAGAGGATTCTAGAAATACCTGATTTATATTTTTAATAAAATAAAATTCCAAGCCGGGTGTGGTGGCTCACACCTGTAATCCCAGCACTCAGGAGGCTGAGGCAGGAGGATTGGTGTGAGTTCAAGACCAGCCTGGGCTCCAAAAGTGAGCTCAAGGCCAGCCTGAACTGCATAGCGAGACCCTGTCTCAAAAAGACAAAAAAAAAAATAAAATAAAATAAAATTCCATTTGCTGGCTTTATTATTAAGGGGATGATAAAACTCTGTAATAAATATAACAACAATGAAAGGAAAAGGGTGCTACCCCCTGGAGTAATGAGTTAGAACAGTGGGATACGGAGAGGGGAGGAAGACACAGAGCTGGGGACACGAGGAGGAGGAGGAATGGGGACCACATGTGGACACAGTGGCAGAGCCTGCAGAAAGAGCGGGAGATGCAAGGTGCTGCCCAGCCCTTCCACAATGGCACAACCCTACTGTCATACCCTGGGAGCCAGGCTGGGGTGCAGCCACTGGCAAAGCAGGGCATGGCACATTTGGGGTGTATCCTCTGCCTGAGATTGCAGGCAGCTTGGGGCTTTATGTGACCTCCTTGCCCCAGGTCCTCTGGCTGTGCTAAAGTTTCCAGATCACCTTGGGAGGCTGGGTGAGGCAGAAGGAAAGGAAGAGGGTCTGCAGCAGACAGGACCAACCCGGTAGGCCTGGCGGGACAGCTATATGGACAGGGGTCAGGCTGCGTGGCAGAGGAGAAACAGGTCTGAATGGTTTGTGTCCCACACACAGAAATCTCACCCAAATTCCCGTTCTGCCTGGCAAGGTCTCTTTTAGGGGTCCTGTCCAGGTTTAGGGATTAGCATGGGTGTTCATGGTGAAGCTAACTATGTTCCTACCTTTTTTTTTTTTTTGCGGGACCGGGGTTCAAACTCACAACCTTGCACTTACCAGGCAAGCACTTATGACACGGAGCTATCTCCCCAGTCCCTATGTTCCTACCTTTTCTACCAATGGGGCCCTGAAAGCAGTCATAGCTCTGTTTCCACACTGGTCATGAGTGGCCATGGGCAACTTCCAATAATCTAACCCTTGTTGGTTTCAGTCATCAACTGCAGGAATTTGACTAGGCGATCTCTGGAATTTTATCCAGATCAAGGAATATTTTTTAGGGGCCTGGCGGGATGGCTCAGTGGTCTAAGGTGCTTGCTTGGGAAAGCTTGGGTGGCTTCAGGGACCTCGGTTTGATCCCTGGCACCACATGCTGTGCCAGCCTTGCCCTCAGGGCTGGCTGAGCCGGCCATAAAAAATGAGTGAATAAACAAAGGTTCTGAAACAAGAAAAAATAAATAAATAAATAAATAAATAAATAAATAAACAATGCACTGAATTGTTCAAATTTAAAAAAAAAAAGAATATTTTGTAAAATAAAAGAGTAGAAAAATATAACCAAAAATACTGTGATTAAAATAAACATTAAAAATGTTATAAATTTAGGATGAAAGACACGACTTAAAAAGTTATCAGATTTCACCTACATAAAAAATTCTCTAACCCTGACCCAGCCACTTGCCATTAAAACCTCACAAACTAGGATGCAATGAGCAATAGAATTTATCTCCTTTGTGTCAAAACTTGCAGATCGGCGTTAATCTAACCAATCACATAGCCACCATTGGGAGATTCATGGCTTTTCTAAGAATTAGCTTTCTTGAAGTCAAAATTATTGCTCATAGTTTTGAAAAGAGTAAATGAACAAGGCCCATAGGGGGCAATCATTAAGAGTCTCCCGAGTGGAGTTTTGCCATTGGTTCTGATTTTGTGTGTTCCTGCTCACAAATAAAGGGAAAAGGCTGTGGGTGGTGGGCTAGGAGGACACACTATCGTCTGTTAGAGGACAACAACCCTTTCAGTTGACGAAGACAACAACCAAATCTTTAGATGGTTTATTTGATCTGCGTGAAAGAGTGGCAGTAGGATTTCTGGCACTTGAATAAGCAGAAGCAATATTTTTTGGCTGGACAGACTTGTCTGAGCTCTCTGAGGGAGACTTCAAGAAGCCATCTGGACTGAACAGTATTTTTGTAAGGGCCTGCATTTGGCAACAGAAATGAAAGGTGTGCGCACCACAGTCAGATACCTTCGGAAATAATTTGCCTTCAGTATTTGGGAGGGGAGATCTCTATGATTGTTTGTAATTTTCTAGATGAAAAGATTCACAAGAGGGGGAAAAAAAAACCAACAACGCTTATTCTTTCTATTTTCTCTTGTTCTAAAGGGATGCGCCCGTAATTTATGATCCAAGACAGGATGTGCTTATTAATTTTAGCTCAGTAATTTGCACCACTGTGCTCTCATGAGTGAAATTTGAATGTTCCTGCTATATGTGATATTTACAATTGTTATGTCAGGTAGTGACTTTGCTCCTGACCCTTGTAATTGTTAACTGAACCTAGATTTTAAAGATGAAACATTTCCCCTGCCTTGGTCTTTAGCCAGCTTGTGAAGCCATGATGAATGAAAAATATTGAAAAAGTCAAACAAAATCCTTTCAAACCCAAACAAAGCCCTTGTAGTAACGATAGGAATAAAGCAGAATGCTTCTTAGAATACTAGAAATAAGGCAAAGCCATGTTTGTGGCCAGATACTGCAGAAACAGGAATATTCTAACAGAATACCTTCAAACATCTATCACTTTTTGTTTTTTTTTGCTATTCCTGTACATTTTTTGTGTAGGGTTTCTATTCAGAAGCAAATGCTTAATTCTAATAGTAAGATTTACTATGACTAATAATCATTTTTTATTTTTTAAAAAAGCTGTCTGCTTTATTTGTCATTTTTGGCTAATAAGTGATGAATAAGAAAAAAATACAATTCCTAATATAGATGTGAAAAAATATACCTTATCAAATATACTTGGGAGTACATATATATTGCATTGATATGTATGTTATATGTACTCATTTCTACACAAGTTACAGTTGCAACTGATAACAATATTGACTAATTATTTGCTTGGGAAGGTTTTACTTTAATTAACCAGTTTTCACACTGTATAAAGTTCCTCATAAAAAAAAACTGTCAAAATAATGTTTCTCTATTCTCCACCTTAAACAATCACTTTTCTTTACTAAGTCAATACCAAATGCAGTTCTGAATGGAGGATTTTCAAATATTATTAATGGAAATACCATTATTAATGAAAGTATAACATCAAAAATGAAGTGAACTTTTTAGAAATTCCTTTATAAATTTAAAACCACATGGGAATGATATATTCTGGCTAAAGTATTTTACCAAATAGTTTGAAGCTAGAATAATTAGTGACATGTGAGTTGTATCTCGAAATACATTTTTGTGGAAGGATGAGAGGAAGAATCAGTTTAATTAATATTGTGGTTGGATACTTTACAACTATGTCAGCTAAATTAAAAATATTTTGGTTTCTGGGATTAAAGTTGCAGAGATTACTAGGTAGAGTGCTTATATTGCTCTAAGAAATTTTATTTTATTTATTTATTTTTTCTCTGAAAGATTTTAATAGAAGGAAATCTCAAGTCCCTAATATCAGTCTGTTGCCTGCGTTCTTAGTACAGGGGACCATTGTGCCAGACAAAATTCTTTAGCCTGAAAATCTCTGAGCTGAAACAGTGCCACCATAAACACCAGACCTGCCAAATAGTGAGAGATTTTATGGGTTCATTATCATTATTATTTTAATAGAAAATATTTTCTCTTTGCCTGACATTATATTGAGTCTATCAATATCAAACTTCATTTCCACACAACTTCTAATAGAAATAAAATAGAATTTTGTAATATCAAAGACTAAACCCCAAGAACTTATCTGCTCATGATCTAAGCATTCCCATGATTTTCGTTCTTTGGAGAGTGAGGGCAGGGAGAAAATGTATGACTTCATTTTTTTTTTTTTTAAGAATTTAAAATTTTTTTTTTTCTTGTTTCAGAACTTTTATTTATTTTTATGGCCGGCTCAGCCTGCCCCGAGGGCAGGGCTGATGCAGCATGTGGTGCCGGAGGATCGAACCGTGGTCCCTGCAGCTGCCCAAGCTTTCCTAAGCAGGTGCTTTAGACCACTAAGCCATCCTGCCAGGCCCCTATGACTTCATTTTGGGTCACAACAAAAGAAGGAGTACTGCTACTACCACAGAAAACATGAATGGCCAGCATTAACTGCACTTCAGCTATGCCTTCAGCCTCTGGGTAGATTTTAAGACAGAAGCAGGAAGAAGTACAGAAAAGCAAAGATAGAGACTTTTGCCTTCTGGGGTCTTTTCTACATACAAGCAAAATTTTGATGGCTTTTTCATGGTGGGGATAGGTCTGTTGGAAACCAAAGAGTGTCTCATGGGACACCAGCCACGGGTTTCCTACACTTGAGAGTCACCTGTGCTTTGGACAAAGCACTGGAGAGCCTGCATTTTCATTAGTGAGTCACATTTCAAATAAAACAGATTAGATGTTTGTTGGAGGTGATCAATTTCACAGTAGAGCAGCCTATTTATACAAAATCTTTGCAAACAGAACCTACACTATTTTAACCCCAAGAACCCCACATGACCTAGAGTCACCTACTTGCAGTCCCAATTTCTGTGACCAGCCAGTTTATAGACAAAGTGAAAGAAACACGCTAACTGGATAAAAAAACCATATGTCCCTACTGGAAGCCTTATTACTTGAATCATTTAAACCTTAGTATATAAAGCACCAGGAGAGTTTGCTGTAGGAAACAAACTTCCAAGAATAGGGTAGGGGGGAAATGACCTAACAGTCCATCCTCTGCTCCATTTTCTACGGTTATGTGTTAAGAAAAGCTGTCCTACCATATTGTTGTGAAGGCTTATGCCCCAACAAGAGGACGTCTCTTATTTAAAACACACACACACATACACACACACACACACACACACACACACACACACACAACCAAATAGCTCAGATCCTAACATTTAATTTGCCCTCATCAACAGGCATGGGCAACTTTGGGGCAAGTTTCCCTAAAAAGAATATTTTCCAGATATAATGAGAGTAGGTTGTTTTCCTCATTCATGAACTTAAATGCCAAGAAAAGTACATTCCTGGTTTGAGTTTTTTTAGCTGGTCACTGAAATGCAAGGGGACTCTCTCATACCCTAATTTCTTTTTTTTTTTCCCTAATTTCTTACAATAAGAGGAGCAGCCTCTGATGCCACCCAATGACAGTTCCAGTGGAGATAGCGCATGGGGGTGATGCTAGCCCACACTGAAATTCTGATGTCTGTCATCAAATTGAAGCATAGGCTGCCTCAGTTTCCTGTCTCAGTAGAAAGCATTTATTGCATGGAGGCTCATCTGCTGTAGGCGTGCAAAGCATTTTGTGTGGGTTTGTGTGTCTGTAGGCAGGTACGGGAGAGAGCTGAGGGAGGGGGCTTGCATACGGGAATGAATGCCCATGCTCCTCTTGCTAGACAAATATCCATGTCTATTCATGTCAGATTTTGATTTTTGGGTTAAGATGTAGAAATGGACACAAAATACAATGTCCACCTGAAAATATTTTTTCTATGAAATATATTATTTTTCTGATGGCCACTACTGACATGAAATGAAACATGCTATTTATCAGGAAGTTGGTACATGTCCAAATTGGATGTTTCCAATGTAACATATTCTGCTTTGGAATATTAGGTGTGAGTTTGTGCAAAGATGAATGTGTGTATGTGTGCACGTGTGTGTGAGAACATGCACACATGGTCCTGGTTGAAGGCAGATGCCCATAGGGAATGACCCACTTAGTAATGCTACCTACTTTTGTCAATTCTAGGATTTTCAGGTATTCTCGCTGCCAGAGAAAGTGTAAATGACGCTTCTCACGTGAATCTCACGTGTCACAGGTTCATCACTGACAACCAGTTGTTTTCTTTTTCATCTTTGTGTATGTATGTGTGTGTGTTTGTGGCAGGGGAGAGCAAAGGAGACTGGTTAACATTTAGAGCCTTAATAATTTTTCCATATTCTTTCTTTCCAAAGGAATTTGCATTGAGAACATGGAAAGTTCATTCCTTATGGAAGTCATAGGCTGAGTATAGAGATTACTTCTAGGATAGATTTATAAATTTAACTTTCCTACCCTCTTACAAAGAGGCAAGCGGTATTATTGCAAATAACCTTTAAGATAATTAACTGACAATGCTGCAACTAGCATAAAATCTTCCTTCAGGCGACACCTAATTTAAGTGTTACTGGCACAAAGTGGAGACAGATTGTGCATTACCACTGCAATATTTACATAGCAGAAACCCACAGAGCAGGAAACGGGGCTCAATGACGCACTAAATTAGAACAACCGTACTCCAGTGTTAATTTGCTTTCTATTCGATCCAAATCGCAGGTCCAGAAATTGGTACAAGCACACATACAACCTCCCACTCTTAAATGACTAAACCAGAGGAGATTTTGGTACTCCCCCCTTAAATTAAAATAACTTGAAATTTATTTCTTTGCTCCACAAGAACCATTTGGTCAAACTGTGTTTATTTCATTACAACTTGCTCTCACTTTGATCTAAAATTATTTTCATATGAACACCACACTGAAATCTGTAGAGGAAAAACTAAACAGACTTTTGTTTTCTCTAAGGCTGCTAATACATTTTACGAAAAGAATAAAATGAGAGACTTGAGAGGCTGCTAGTGAAATGCTTAGGGACAGGGATGGGAACATCTACTTTCAGGTGATGAATCTTGGGTCCACCCCACCAAATGCAATGAGTTTTCCTAAAACCATTCACATATTTTTTAAAAAAATTCTTCCCTATATTATTTTAAGCACCGGTTCCAGCCAAGGCATTAACGAAACATTTACCTTTCCTAATTGCTGATGCTCTTTAAAAGCAGCAATTAGTTCTTCAGCCCACTGGATTTTCTCCGGGGCAGGGGTGAACAGCTCCTGGACTATGGCAATCTGACTCGGGTGGATCACCTGCTTACCTAAAAGAGAAGAGGAACACCGGAGTTTCATACCACTGACACATGTTCAGACAAAATGTGCCTACCACAAAATGATCCTGAATGCCCCCCAGACCACGTGTTAAATAATGAGTTTAGGACTTTTTTGAAGTAAGGGGGAAGCAAACCTTGTCTTGAGGCAGGCCTTTCCACAAAAGCACATAAGAATAGCCACAGCAATGGAAGGCACAGTGTTTCTGAGCTGCGGGAGGATTTCAGTCAGATCATACCTCAGTTTTAGTTACATGTAGCTAACAAGGCAGCTCAGTGACTGTCAAAAAGTGATAGCCATAAATGATGACAACTATCTTGAGTTAAAGGAAAATGAAATTGAGTGAGAATTCTCTCAAAATTTGTTAGTCTTCTTTTGCTTATTCCGTAGGCTTATGCCACCTTTCATGGTTTCTTTTAGGAACACTATGTCAGTTTTCACAGGGCTTGTGGAAGCAGGCATTACGGCTATATTAATATCAAATGCTATCTTATCAAATACATTTGATTTTCTGTCTTTTTATTTTCTAACTTTCAAATGTCATTTCTAGCCCATAATTCAATAAAAAGAGTATATTTGGTACAATAAAATAGAAAGCAGATTTGACCAATGTGACCTGTAGATTATTCTAATTTTTTTTTTTTTTTTTGGTTTTTTTTTTTTTTTTGTGAGACTGGGGTTCAAACTCACGACCTTGCGCTTGCCCAGCAGGCACTTGTGCCTCGGAGCTATCTCCCCAGCTCCAATTATTCTAATTTTTAAAATAAAAAAATTATAAAAAATTTCTCTAGCCTCAAAATATCCAGATTTCTCCTTTATATTTCTAGAATGAAGATTGGTTATTTCCTTATTTATAGCAATTTACATATTGCAGAATAAATATTAGGTGTATAAAAACATAATACTTATGATTTGTTTTGAAGTTTAAGTATTTCAAACAAAAGCATCATACAAACATAAGAGCCAGGGGTATGAAATCATACTATCATTAGGAAAACAATTTATCAATCAGGGAAGTTGGAAATCCAGTCAGATAATTAATAAAATGCAACACAATTTAATGTGATTATAATGATGATGACATATTTTATTACATAAGGTTATGGATATAATTTATCCCTCTAAAAATGAATATAAAAATGGTCATTTACTCTGTATATTTGTTGGTATATCCATTAGCTTTTCATTTAAAATAGTTTTAACAGTCCATGCTACATATTTTATAAAATGCCAACTCCTGTTACTATCAGTATTTTGTTCAATAGGAAAGAACCATGGTTTTAGAAAAGTGTTTCAGTATTTTATGAAAAGGAATTTAAGTACCTTGATAAAAGCTCTTTGCTTTACAGTGGCATGATTAAAATACCTTCATGTTGCTATTTCTTTCTTATCTGTTGGCATGCTAATAAAACATCAAAAATCCATATAAAGATTTAAATTCTTTGAAGAATAATTTCTAGAAACATAACATGAATGATGACAAACGAGAACTCTTTTGAAGAGCAGGTATTGAATATATTTAAGTAATCTAATAGTTACAGTATTAATAAAGGCTGTCAGTTCCTGCAGTCATTTCCTACTGTTAGTCTTGAATTTCATAATTTATGTACATAATTTCCGCTGATATGTAAAAAGCCATGTTTCATGGGAAGCTCCCGAGCCAGGCACTACAGTTTGAGAAGCAAACAGAAACTCCCGAAAGTATTGTGAAATCTTTGGTGGCTGCCAAGTACTTGTATTTTGGTAGTGAGGTTAATTTTAAGATGTGTGAGATTTTAGAAGTCCACCTGCATTCACACGCAAGGCTGTCTCTTGTTGCCTTCATCTACATCCCAACAATTGTATTCCAGACTTGAATGCCATGTGGAAACGAAGCGAGTATTTTATCCTGAAGAGTTATTATTGACAAGTTACTGAGAGGGTGCAAAATTGGACAACATTAAAATTTATGACCATGAAATCCTTTTTACAGTACCACTTGATATATCTTGCTTTAAATCAATACCTGTCAAGTCTTTAGGTAACTGTATGATGGTGTCATTTTTGTCTTCTACAAAAGACTGTGAAAAAGAAGAAAACCTATAGTGCTTCATATTTATAATATTTCTTCTCAGCATGTAGTACTGGAGTAGCTGTAATGACTAAGTCAGCTGGCAAAGCTTTATTCCTAGATTTAGTTTGGGTGTCTTTTTATTTTAAAAAAAAAAAAAAAACCAAAGTTAATGGCTATTTATATAGTGAATGAATTGATTTAAAATCAATCAACATGGATCATGACACCATAAAATAATGACTGCAGAAAAAAAAAAAAAACATAGTATGCAGTTGGTATAAAGCTAACTTTTAAGCAACTATGATTTATTAAGAATAACATGCATATATGTTTAAAAGTACAACACATCCTTATTGCCCATATTCAGTCTTCCTCACCAAGACTGTTACAGATAACACAGTGTTGCCCCAGGGTTCTAACCCTTTCTACCATCTGCTTCTGATAGATATTTCAGAGTTGGGTCACAGTGCTTATTCCTTCCTCCTTCCCTTCTTTTATTCTTTTCTTTTTCTCCCTTTTTATGCAAGACCAAGGTATGGCAATTACATGCCAAACAATCAGTACAAATAGATCATGAGTGATCTAAAATACTCAGTAAAAAAACACTTTAAAATATTGGAAATAATCTCCTATACTTTAATTACCTTTGATTAGTATGTAGAAATATAAATGGTACAACAATGACCTCTGTAAAAATAAATGGTAAAATGGCCTCAGAGTGTGGCCCCCGTCTGTGACCATGTTTTGTGCAAGCGCATCGCAGGCACCGCGCCCCGCCTCTGTGTCTCTGTGATTTAATGCTCCCTGTCATGGAGAAGCAATTGTGCCAGGCCCATAAGTTCTTCATGCTGAGTTGGGCACAGTCTAGAAATTTAAACCTGATTTAAAATCACCTGTCTTCTGCGATTGAATTGGGGAACAATTTAATTCAGTCTTCTATCTTGGGGACCCCCTTAACTCCCTTTGAAGCTCTAGGGCAAACATGACTCCAGAGGAAGCTAAGCAAACTTATACCCAGGACTGGGGATGCAGGCCAGGGCTTTCTCTTTTTTATTGAATTAGTTCTCATTTCAAAACAACATCTGGCTGCCTGGCAGCCAGTGCCACACATTTTAGGCCAGCAATATCCGGGGCTATTAGATAGATTGCATGGAAGTTTTCTCCAACCTTGCCATTTGAGCTGCATGCTAGTCAGGTTCTGGGAAGAGGCAGGACAAGCACAGGCCTAGGAGGAGGAGGGAGGGAGGGATGCCTTCCCTTCCCAATCTCTGTTAAATGTAGGAAGCAGTGATAGTTTGGATCACTGAAAACTATTTAAGGGATGACATTGATTTTTTAACTTTAAAACTCAGGGCCTTCACTTATTTTAGTTCTTTGTTTTAAGCACACAAAAGGCAAATGCCAGCACTTTAATTCTAACACAACCTTAGTGTTGATAATATTTTGTTGCTTTTTTCTTTTCTTTCTTTCTTTCTTTCTTTCTTCCTGGAACCAGGGATTGAACTCAGGACCCTGTGCTTGCCGGGTAAGCATGATTTTTTTTCCTTTTTGTGGTATTGGGAATGGGACCCAGGGTCATGATGTCACTCAGTTATATCCTTAGACTTTTTTATTTTATTTTTATTTTTATTTTTATTTGGAGGCTCATATCAAGTTGTCCAAGCTGGTTTCAAACTTGTGACCCTCCTGCCACAGCCTCCCAAAGGGTTTGGAATCACAGTTGTGTGCCACCACGCCTGGCTATTCTATTGCTTTCTAAATCTCTTTTGATTTTATTTCAGGTTAAAACATCACCCATTAAAGTACCTTTCACATACAAGGGCACTGTATGAGGTCCTTCTTTCAGTAACCCTTAATGAGATATAATTCCTAAAGTATTATAACGGAGATAGCAGGGTGCTTGTTTTCTCTTTATTATTTGGGAGTATTTCTAGCATAAATATTCTTAAAACTTTCAGCATGAGAACAGATAAGAATAAAAGAGCATATGGCATTTTTTTTCTGTGGTTGCTGGTTACATATGTGTGTTCACATGTGTGCTTATGCATAGGAAATTATTGTGGTTTCCCAAAAAAATAATTTTCTGTTGCAAATGACAAAAAAATTCCCAATTTTCAGTTGTGCCCAGGCCCATGGGAGGAAGGTGATAGAGCTGCCTGCTTGTCCCCCAGGCTGGGCTGTGAGGGACCTGCTGATCCTAGGCCTGCTTACCAAGGCCGTAAGTATCGCCAAGTCACTTACTGGGAGGCAGGAGAGAAAGTGGCAGAAGGATAAAAAACTAGTTCTGAGTAAAAATCAATCAGCGAAGATCACAAATTTTCCTTCACAAACAAATGAACATTTGGGCTATTTTAAGAAAATTTCCATTCATGCATGAAACAAAATTTCTATGGCAGTTCCCTCTGAAACATTCCTATCACAACAGTTTCCTTCAGCTATGGTTCAGCTCCGCCAAAAGTATACTAAAATATGTAAGAAGGAGGAGGGAGGAAAAGAGGCAATGAACATAAAGAGGAAGTAAAACAAGTGGCTTGCTTTTTGATTTGTGGAGCCAAAGAAAAAGCTCACAATTGATTTGGCAGGTGGTTGTTGTTTTTGGCCTTTTCATGTTGTTGGCTGCAGAATAATTATATGTGATCTCTGAGGACATGAGAAATGTACTGGCTGGTAAATTTTGTTTCCTTTTCTTTTCTTTTTTTCCCTGAAGTGCTTACTGGTCTAAACACAGCTTCTAATATGTCATCACAGTCCTACCGGTGAAGCCCATGGCGGCGGCCTCTCTGGACTGCCTACGCAGCCCCTCACCATCCCGGAAGTCAATGTACACCAGGTCTATGGCTTGTAGGCCAAAGGCTTTGGCCACAGCGACAATCTTTTGTCGGGCGTAGAGGATGTCCTGGGTGTCTTTACTACTTGTTGCACCTGAAAGTGGGATGTGGACATAAAAAGAGACTTTTAACTTTGGAAATCAAACCTAGATATCTCTCCTAAAAATTCAGTTTGTAATGACATCTATGTCTTCCTAGGAGTTGCTCCTCAGCAAAATAGTAATTCTTCAAGTAGAAAGGAAGATGGGGTGCGGGCAGGCAGTGTGAAATCTCGTGTGTCTGTTTCTTTCAACACAGCCAGGCACCAAGCAAAGGCCCCTCCTCCTCTCAGGGGGTGGAATCAGGGCTCCAGAGACTCCTGACTTTTCTCTTCTTGTCATTGCTCTGACGTTTCAACCCCAAGACAGCTCTGCAAGAAGTGGTGAGGAAGCTGCACAGGGAGGCTGTCCGCCTTTCACGCTGGGCACAGAATGGCGGGAGCTGGGCCAAGTTCATTGTGCTGGGCATCCGATCTCTGTCCGGACTGGAATTTGCAGACAAACATCTGGCTGGGCCACTCAGGGAATGAGAAGGACACTCATTTTGGGAGAGGCACAAAGCATCAATCTGTCCCTGTAGTCTATTGAATTGTCAGCTACCTGGAAATCTCCTGGCAAGACTGGCATTAAGATAAATTCCTTTCTTCATCCTGAGGTGACTGAGTTGTGTCACTATTTCTACTTGGACCATGCCTAATGCTCACTACTCAGAGACAGTATCTCCAGATCCCTGGGATGGGGCCCTATGGTCCTGGTCCTCAATGTGTCCTGTTCACACAGCCCAAAACAGCAGGGGCCAAAGAAACTGGTGAAAACCAGCGGTGTCTCAGTTAATATTTAAGAATTCTGGAAATATTTTACAATACATTTGAGATGTGTCTTAAATTATATTTATATACTATAGTTATGGAGAAAACAACTCACTGGGGACAATGTAAAAGTGCCTTAAATTTGGTTTAGAATCCTAGGTGGCCCCAGATTGATGTGAAGATAAAATATCTAAGTTATCGCAAGGTTATTAGTATGATCAATTTATTATGAGCCAGTGATATCAGATGTTCTTAAACATGTCTGAGGCTGCAACAGGCTTTTTATTAATTATTTTATAAATGAGCAGAAACAATAATGTAGTACCCTAGAAGCAGGACAACTACGATGAGCACTAAATGATCAGAAAGTGGTGTCTGTGCCATTGTCCTGAGTAGATATTTGCATGGTTAGTAAATATACATTGTTATGTAAATGTCCATTTGTGAGGGGCAAAGCAAAATTACACACAGGCTACACACACACATACACACATGCACACATGCACGCATGCACACAAAGGCACACAGAGGGAGACAATGAGAGAGAAAAGTCTTTGACACCTATGCTGGCTCGAAAATCTTCTCCTCCAAAAACAACTGCATCTAGGAAAAGACCTACTTGAGGTCCAATCTTCAGGGTTTCTTCACACACTGCCTGCAAAAAGCAGAGAACCAGGAGAGAAGTCAGGTTCTGGTACCGTCAGGGAGATTCTCGGCTCCCAGCCTAAAACTGCAGCCTAAACTTAACCCTTCCCAAAGCCATTTAACATCATCCAAAATAAGAGCCCTGTAGACATGTGTTTTGCTTGGTGGCTTATAATGATAGTGATTGCTGCGAGGTAATATAATTATAACATTCAAATTCTCAGTCATCCAACTTCTAGATATACAAGTTAATTCATTTTGATTGCACTATCAGTTTTTTTTTTTTTTTTTCCAAATTTGCTTTTACTTTAAGAGGTTCTTAAATAATAAACACAAAACAAACAGGTGAGAAGGAAAGAATTTTAAAATCGAATTAATTTGATTATTTGCATTAGGATCAAGTAAATGGTCTCTGTATTCTTCAATCATCTGATACAAAATCTACAACTTCATAAGGAAAAATAAAAATGCAACAAGTACTCCATGATGGGTAAATAAAGCAACTTTGACATCTCTGAATGAAAGTGAAGATTAATAACATTTGCCATAGACAGAGCTGGGAAACTTGAAAGGTGATGATATAAACTGCTAATACATATATGGGTGGAAAAGAATTGAGGAACCAGTGGGGACACTGTTGATTAATTTCAGGCATTGCAAGGGCCCCTAAGTACAGTATGGAATGAAATAGCAAAATGGTGCTTAAAAGTAAATCACTGTACGAATCTGGTTGCTTCAAAGGGATGTGTTGCCGGTTCTGTTCTGAGGGTTCTAGGGTGGGCTGGAGGAATTTGTTTTTTTTGTTTTTTTTTTTTTTGTAAACCAGCTGATCACAAGGCCAGGCTTGAAACTGCCCCAAACATTTGCACCCAGCCCCTCCTGCACAGTCCCATAGATCTCAGCTTCCTCTCCTGCATCTGTTCACAGATCCTCTCTCGAGCCCAGGTCAACTATCTTTTTCCTTTGTTTTAGTGCTTTCTTTTCCTGCCCTCTTGAAGGGGAGAAGAGAAAAGAAAAAGAGGGCTTGAAATTCTGTGGAGGGGCTCAAGGATGCTAGGTTGCTATCGCAGGCCAGGGTGAGTCAGAGGCATATTTGGCAAAAAAATATAGAAATGCCCACGGATAAAGGGGGAATATCAGGTCAGTGAAGGGTCTGGCCAGGCCAGGCTGCTGCAGGCCCCACACAGTGGTGGCCAGCATTTGGTTTGCCAATTCTCCTGTATGTAGATTTTAAAATATTTTTAGTTCTAGTGTGTCCAAGGGAAATAGTAAACTATCAATTACTTGTGTACATGAATTTAGAAACAATAATCTTAGCTGCTACAGAGGCTGGAAAACGACGACACTGCAAAGAGGTCAGAAAATTTCTCCATAAAAAAGCTACTAATAGCAAAAGAACAATTCAAAGTTAACTCATAAGGATAACAAATATATTTTCCATGTGCATTTATTCTATAAATGTAATCATTCAAAGCATATATTTACACAGTTGTTATTTAATTAAAGTCATTATTAGGGATATGTAAACATTTCATTTCAATATTTAGGGCCAGGATGCTTTTCCTTTCTACTTAACCAATTTCTTTGTTTCCTAAGATGCTGACAATCTGGTTTTTGGATAATCATAGATAACAAATGATGCTCAAGGCTGACCTTGCTAATAAATATGTCTTTAAAAATACTTTGATGTTAAAATTGCCAGCAAAGGTTTTCTTTTGGTGCTACATAAAATACTAATTTATGTACCCAATGTTATGGTTTTCTTACCTTAAAATTGAGCAAACCCATTGCAGTTTCCACAAAAGGGATTAAATTCATTGGTTGTTCAAGTTTTCGGCCTTTTAAATGGAATGAAAATTTGCCTGCAAACTAAAATCAAAAATGTCATAGGTGGTTAGTGGCAAGAAAAAAAAGAAAGGAAGGAAGGAAGAAAGAAAGACAGAATGAAAGAAAGAAATAAATAAATAAAGAAAGAAAGAAAGAAAGAAAGAAAGAAAGAGGTGCATATAATCCTGGAAATGTAGACATAGGAGTAGCAAAATATTTGAGTCTTTGATCTGAGGAAGTAATATCCCAGTCCCCTTTATCCACACAAAAGAATTTTTAAAAAGAAAATGAAAAGGTAATGAAGCTCCCACCAAACTACACAGTAAATCCCCAAATGTCTACGTTTTTTGTTTTTTGTTTTTTTTTTCTTTTTCACCTAAGGAGCAATTTGAGGCCTAGGAATCAGACTGGAAGAAGAGATTCCTGGTTTAACTTCTTGTCACGAGAACATATTTCCTGGAGATCCTGGGCTCTCTCTGCATTAAATGCAAATGTAGGCCCTTGAAACAATGCAGTCTTGCTCTACCTGCCACTCTGGTTTTGTTTCCTGCCCAGCACTGACATCGCTAGGACTGTTGAGCAGCTTTCTGTGTGGAGCCTGGAGCCCGTGTTATTCACTGTAGCACTACTACCCTTTGTTCAGACGGTTTTTTCTCCATAATTTTTTAGCTTACCTAGTTAGACCTTAAAAAGGAAGTTTAATTCTTTGAAGACCAAAGCTCGCCAATTTTTTCCATGAGACCAGTTCACAGCTAGCTCTGCCTGCCAGTGGGGTAGCCCAAATTCCAAAATCTATCATCTGGAAACATACAAAAGCTCTTGCTTAGATTCTCCTCAACCCCCCCTTCACAAGGGGGAAAAAAATCCCACCATCTAAATTGTAAATCTATTATGTCTATCTAGATCTAATAAGATGTGATGAGATTAAAAAAAAACACAGGTATGATAAAGATATTTTTGTAAATAAAGATGAAAACATATATATATATATATATGTACATATATTTATATATATCCATTTTAAATTTGAGAAATATTCAGCCATTAATGGATATCAAAGGAAAAGAGAATTTTAATCATCTCTCCATTCAGTCTCAGTTGGGTAAATCATATCTAAGAGATTTGCATAAATATAAACCATCAAAGACTTTTCATCTTCAAAGGGGGTTTCAAGACCCTATAAGCTTTGTACTGTAATCATCACAGGTCACCACCCTGCAGGAATAAGGCTGCTATGGCAACATAAAAAAACTAATGCTTAAGGCTTAGCATAATATTCTGACTAATAGAAAGGAAACTCATTTTAAAAGCTGGCAGCCTATTTAGCAGAAGCGGGATTAGAGGTGTTATTTCCCCTTTTAGCTGCCCCTCCTCGTCTACGCAATCCACCCCCCTTTAAAAAAAAACCTAATCACTGGGATCTTTAAAAAGCTTTTGAGCAATTTGCGGTAACTTTACAATTAGGCTAAAATAAATCGCAGCTTTCAGTAACGAAGAAGGATTCCCATCGCTCCCTGCCCTCCCCTCCTCAGACAGCATCACCTTCTTAGTAACTTTCAAGGCAAGGAACAACTCCACCAAAATCACCAGGACAGAGAGAAAGCCGGTGTCAGGCGACAAAGTGAGTGGCATTCGACGCAGAGGGATTTAGTACATAACTTATGTCACAATTATGCGAGAAAATGGGTGGCAAAGTATTACGGTTTTGGTGTTGACTAGGCAGATTTTCTTGTTTCCTTTAAAAAAGAGAAAACTCGCAAAAGCTACTAGCCCTGTTTTTTGTGGTGATTCTCCTAACTACAAAAATTATAAAGTTTACAACTAGGCAGATCCTTTCAAAGATTCTCCCTGTTCTTAGTGAGTAAAACCTCCAATATCTTTTGTTTTTAAACCAATAGGGGCATTTAAAAATTAAATATGCCAGCCCCTCCTCTTCCTCCCCCTCCCGCTCTTTCTTAAAAAATTGCATTAAGTACTAACACAAAAGGTAACCAGTGGAGAAGTTTCAATTAATTTTTTTCAAAAGGAGACGATTAAATGTTTCCGGCCTGGTAAAGTGTTCATTTCAGCGAGGTGGAGGAGACGGGGTGGGGGAGGAGGAGAAGGGGGGGAAATTACAAAGAGATTGGGGAGGAGATGAAGGAGCAGGGCTCAGCAATTCTTTCAATTCCAGTGCACACCCAATAGTGTGTTGGAAGAATGCACACTGTTCGGGATTTGTGGGAGAATTGTCCCGCGACAAAAGAGGCAGAGTTACGCTTGTTATAGTCCAATAAGCCGTGCCAGTCAAACAAGAACCCACACTAGCGACAAAAGGCGAGCAAGAGATTCTCACACAAAAGGAAACAAGTAAGCCCATCTTTCAGTGGTGCATCAGGCTCTGGGTTTTACGCTTCACATAAATACAAACGGAGAAGGAAAAAATAAACAGCCCTGAACGCTTTCTGTGAACTAGAAGTCCTGTTTCAATTTAGCATGTTTCGGGACGTCCAAGGAAGGTGGAGCCAGAGGCTGGGCTGGGTGTCCCCTATATGCAGGGATACACAGGCACTAAAGAAGAAACCCAATGGGACAGTGACTTGCGTCCACTGCCATCACTGCAAGACGCAGGTCTGGTGGAGTCTGAGCCGTGGAGATGTTAACACACGGACCTGAGTCTCCCAGCTCTTGGGGAGACCTCGGAGAGAACTCCGGCTTTGTGCCTAAGTCCTGCTCCTTCACAGAAGCCCTCAAGAAGAATCTGACGCAGAACTGCCTAACAGAGACATAAGGGCATTTATAACTATGATTTAAGTGTTTCTTTTTCTTTTTTTATTTTATAGCCTTCTTGTTTTGTTTTGGAGACAAAGTCTTGCTATATAATCCAGGCTGACCTCGAACTCACAGCTGCCTTCCTGCTTCAACCTCCTGGGCGCTGGGATTACAGGAATGTGCCAATGGGTCCGGCTTCTTATTTATTTATTTGTTTGTTTGTTTGTTTATTTATTTATTTATTTATCGTTTATTTATTTATTTTTTCCAGCTTCTAATTTTAAATTTGCTAGTAGCTATGTGTAGTCAAAGAGTACAGTGATTCAGGTGAAGTTAATTTTTCAAAATATCCTATATTCTACCAATAGATCTAAATATTATTTCAGTGTGCAATCAGTGTAAAAATTACAGAGATGGTTCACATGTATGTTCTTCCTCCAAGTCTTCAAAATCCAGTCTGCATTTTATAGTTGTAGCACATTCAGTTCTCATGGGCCACAGTAGCCCCACGTGGCAGGTGGCCTCTGTGTCACACAGGATACAGCCAACCTATTTAGGTGTAGTAAGCCTGTGAGCAACTTCATCAGGCAGTATGTGGTCACATCCAGGCCCTCTAAGATGATACTCTTTGGTTGTTGTTTTTTATTATTTATTTATTTATTTTTGTTTTGGTTTGGTTTTTTATTTTTTGAGACAGGGTCTCACTATGCAGTTCAGGCTGGCCTTGAATATGTCATGTAACCCACGCTGCCTTTGAACTCATGGTGATGCTCCTGCCTCAGCCTCCCAAGTACTGGAATTACAGGTGTGGGCCGCCATCCTGGCTCCTAGAGATAACACTTTGAATCCCCACTGCCCAGTTGCCCTGACAACAAACACATGCACCTCTCCAGTCTCATAGCTTCTGCCCACAACTAGCACAGTGAAGTGGTATTTTATTCAACAGACCTGCAGAGTAACAGCACCCCCAAATAAAATCTAGCTCCTCCTCCCATGCCATTTCACAATTAAAACAATGATAGTATAATTGGGCCTATTTCAAAAGTTCTCTTAAGTAATTTGATGTGCCAGCCACTTTATATTTCAGGCTTTTATTGGCTGAAAAGTCTGTCCTGAAACTCAAACACACCTGTCATCAATTTAAAAAGGACATACTAGAGAACTGTTCAGGAAATAATATCTTTGCTAATTAAGACCACTAGTTAAAAGCTTCCTGTGTATTCATCCAGCTGCCCCAAGGAGTGACCTTTTCCTCCCCTGCTTTGGGCTCATTTTTTCATATACAACTCACGTCCTTGGCAGCCTGCAATGACTTCAATGCAGCTCAGCTAGGGTAGCCAAGGATGTGGTGCAGCAGCCTGTAATCCTGGCACTCTACAAGGCTGAGGCAGGAGGATTTCAAGCTCAAGACTCTCCTGGGCAGCTTAGCAAGACTTTGTCTCACAGTAAACCAAAAGATTGGGCATGTATATAGCTCACTAAGAAGGCCATGGCTTCAATCTCCACTACTAGAAAAAACAAACCAACCAAAATAAAAATCCATGTACCCCCAGTCCTCTCTGCGACTATACCTGGGCACTGAACTGGGTCCCCAAGCAAAGGGTTCCTACTTACCCACCGGATTTCTTCAGGACTTTCAACCTTGGGGAGCATCAGGCTGGAAGGGAGGACCCGGGACTGCAGGATGGTGGCCAGGTCTTCCTCAGCCAGACCACTGGCCACTGAGCTGACCCTCACACACTTTTCAGCTGGACCCAGGTCAAAGTCTTCAAGGGCTTTTACTATTGTCAATCGAGCTTCATTCTGTAAGTGTCAATAAAAATGGACTCCTAAGTTTAGTCTGATCATTAAGAGAAACACAAGCAGATAGTCTGTGAAACTATTTGCAATTCAGAGTCTTGACACCATTATTAGATCTCCAAATTTCCTGTGTACCACATAAGTAATATTGGAAAAAAGTTGACCAATCTGAGCGGTAAGGCACTAGTTTCTATACTCCACACGAGTGGCCTTCTTATGACTGGGACCCACCATGACATAGCCCAGTGTCTTTCTAACTGTAGTGTCACCTTGCTTATTACCACCCCTTTCCAAATGGGAAGACATAATAATAGGCAGTCGTTTTATTGATTGGACATTACCTAAGGGTAAACATGGTTCTAAGTTCTTGAACCAAAATGTCTTCCTTTAATAAACAGAAAACCCATGGCAGGGGCCAGAGAGATATTTTTTTTTTCTTTTTCTTTTTTGCAGGACCGAGGTTTGGACTCATGACCTTGCACTTGCTAGGCAGGCACTTGTGCCATGGAACTATTTCCCTGGCCCTCAGAGAGATAGTTTAAGCACCTGTCTGGCAAGTACAAGGTCCTAAATTTAATCCCTGGTACCTTAAAAAAAAAGGCTCAGGACAACATCTGGATTGTGGCAGTTTCATCTGTCGGCCAATTCACATTCAGAGAAAAAAAAAAATAAGGATTTGTTTTTTCCTTTTCCCCATGTACCATGCTATTTTTACTCCTTTGTATTATTTTATTTTCCAAGTGAGTTGCATCTTGACATTCAATTAATAAGGCACTTGCAGGAATGTGACACTCTACATTACAAGAAATTGTCCCACTTAGGGGCTGGGGAGATAGCTCAGTAGAATAGGCACTTGTCTGGCAAATGTAAGGACCTGAGTTCAATCCCTGGTCCCGCAGGAAAAAAAAAGAAAAAAGAAAAAGAAATTGTCCCACTTACTCAGGTGGAAGGCAGTAATAGCTCTGAGAATTCCTTCATGAAATGCTTGACAAATATCTTTCTTCCCTTTGATTTGACAGACTTTGCTCAACAGTTAAGAAAAGTAGCAAGGTTGAAATTCTGCTTCTTGATTTGAATTATCTCAAGAAAAACTACATGAGTTCAAATATGATCTTTACTCCAACTGGGCTAGGGACGAAGAAGGTGGAGTGGGGGACAGAAGGATGCTCTGAGCGGTGGGGACTGGTGTCAGGAGGACAAAAGCCCCCAAGGCCACCGCTTCCTGCCAATGTCAGTTTCAAAACCAAATTCCTCCCCCTTACCAAGAGCCCTCAACACATTCACGTTGTCAGAACAAACACTTATCAAAAGTAGCTTCATTTCAGAAGGTTTTTATGGCCCTCATAAAACTTTAACACTATTCACTGCTTTTAAGTTTTAACAATATACAGCCATTTTTTTTTTATTAAAATGACTGTAGTATCTTTTATCACTTTATTTTATTTATTTTTTTTCTTGTTTCAGAACCTTTATTTATTCACTATTTTTTTGGCTGGCCCAGCCTGCCCTGAGGGCAGGGCTGGCGCAGCATGTGGTGCCGGGGATTGAACTGAGGTCCCTGAAGCCGCTTAAGCTTAGGAAAGCAGGCACTTTAAACCACTGAGCCATCCTGCCGGGCCCCAATATACAGCCATTTGAATAGCAATGATTATCTAGAAAAATAGCAAACCAAAGAAGGGGCAAGAAAGGGTTACATAAGCCAATATGGCATCTAAGTCTAACATAGGAAACAGGCCAGGATGAGAGATTTAAATCAGACAGCTGTAGGTCTCTGACCTACTCCCAAATGTGGTCTGAGTTAAATGCTGTGAGGAAACGGTAGCTTAGAGTTGTCAGGTTGAATGGAAACATTACCCGAGACCAGCATAGGACAGTGCTGTGGAATCCTGATTTACAGTGCTTCAGCCACCGGTAATCAGACTGGGCTTAGATAAGCAAAAGGAGCTCACACCAGTGAAAGGGAGGAGCGTGATGGCCAACAGTGTGCGTCTACATCACGCCTTCGGCCGTTCCACAGCTAGAGTTCCTTTACCCATGTGCAGGGCCAACATTCTTCACACCACCGGATGGGAATGCATGAAACAGGAGGCAGACATTAGCTCAGCAAGGGGAAAATGCTCTCTCATGTCATGGGCCTCTGGATCAGAGGCCTGGAAGACCAGACACAGCTACCAACCCTGGAGGTCTCCACTTTCACAAACATTCTAACCCCCAGGCTCTCTTCCACAAGCAAGTCAGCCTTCACTGGGCAGGTTGGCACAAGCCTGTAATCCCAGCATTCTGAGAGGCTGAGACAGAAGAATCAAAAATTGGAGCTCATCCTGCCAATTAAGTGATTTAGTAAGAGCTTAAATAAATGAGTAAATAAATAACAAGGGATGTAGCTCAGTGTGAAAGCTGTGGCGTTTAATTTCCAGAACCACAAAAAGAAAGGAAGGAAAGAAAAAAGATGATAGATAGATAGATATAGATAGATAGATAGATACATAGATAGATAGATAGATAGATAGATAGATAGATAGATAGATAGATAGATGACAGATAGATCAAGTAATCAGGTCTGCTTTGCAGAAGGTCTATTAAGATGGAATAAATGGAAACCAGAAGGGAAGTCAACAGGCCAGGGAGGCTGAGACACCTCCTAAAGCTGGAATTTCTGGAATCATCATCTCCCCTGTCTTTTAATCTGACCAAGGAGTTGTTTTACAGCTTCCCTTGGATGTGAATGGGACTGTTGGTTCAGAGCTCATGTTCTGAACCTGTTGGTGAATTTTATCTCAAGTCTGATTGCCATGGTTTTGGCACACTTCAGTTCACTTAGGAAAATTCAGCCCTTGCAAAATTGGCTGCAAATGAAGTCCCTCACTCCAATTTTGGGCATAATCTGATTAGTACTTTTCATGTTATAATGAGCAGCGAATGCTCAGCATTTTATTGGGCTTCTTTACTTGGGCTCAGAATTAAAGCCAAGCTCTTTCCACTTCATCCCTCTATACCTTTCCAAAAAGAGGCGATGGCTTTGGAGGTATATGGCCACACAACACCCTTAGTAGCAGGCTGCTGCTTGTTGCAATTTACGTAAACCAAATATTCGTCCCTTTGGTTTGCATACCAAAACATCCAGGAACTTCATGAATTTACACCAAACTGACAGGCATGTTGGTGCTTTCTTTTTGGCGTTTTAATGGTAAAATCCGTGCCATCTGTCAGGCTAAGCTGAATGAAGGCAGTCTCTAAGAACCATTAAGTTTAGGGCTGGTTGTTTGGTGAGAAAGTTACAGTCCACCCAGTAGTGAAAAGAAAGAAATTCTGTCCCTCCCTCCTTCTGCCTCTCCCCATGCACGGTTCCTGCCCACTGGTTCATCTCTGCCCCTCCACCCATCCTGTGTTCCTTGTCTCTTTCTCTGGCCCATCCCTCTGGGATGCCTGGAAGACATCTTCTCTCAGGGGACCCTCAGAGTGACCTGCTGGGGTTGGGAAGTGATATTCCTGGGGTCAGAAGAAAAAGGAAATGGAAGTAAAGAAGTCACCAGTGGGGGACACCCACTGTGGACCCCTCTCCTGTCCCTCTCTCGGATGGGAGCTTTCTTTCCCTCAATAAATCTATTCTTCTCATAACCTCAAAAAAAAAAAAGTCACCAGAGAAAGGACTTCGGGGGTTCCTGCCTCCTGGAAGCAAGGTGGGGTGTTCCCAATAAGTCCCCAAGGGACTTTATTACAAATGTCTCACTATAGGACAGCCTTGTCAAAGTGTCCTCACTGTGGAATGAATTTGTTCCCCTGAGATCTGACAAGCTGGAAAAGAGTGAATAATGAAATCAAGCTCTTTATCAAGAGTTCCAGCAGAGCCTCAAGGAGACAAACTGCCATCGTCCGTTCTGCATCAGGTTTGACCCCAGCCTTTTCAGAGGTCACAGAGATGGTAAGCACAGCTTCGAATCTTTGTAGAATGAGTCTAGAGAATTATGCTCCCAGCTGAGGATAGAGCTTAGCAGTACAGCACCTACCCAGCAAGCGCAGGATCCTGAGTTCGATTCCTAGTATCAAAAAAAAAAATGTTCCCCAAATTTCCATACCTCATTGATATTTCATGCCATGGCTGCTCAGTGCAGTGGACCAGGGGCTAGTAAACTTGTCCCTATCTATAAGCCACCATATTATGCAACTGTGTCAGAGACAGAAACCAAGGCATGCTCTGATTTCAGAGACTAGATTCCTGTCACCTGCAGAAAAGACACGCTTGGGTGACGTCAGAAAGAATATAAATCACCCATCTCCAAGACCTGCAGATTCCAAAATTAAAGGAGAAAATATGCATGCAGTTGGTTCAATTGGCACCCATTAAAGCTAATAACTAATCATCCTCATAAGTTTCTAGCTCAGAATGATCAAATCTGCAAAGAAAACAACATCCGTCCACTTTTACACTCCAGTGAAAGAGGTGGTCCCGCACGGCGGGGTGGCACAGTCTCCCATCTGGAGAATAAATCGAGTGTGAAGTACAGTATAGCTTGGGACCAGGCTCCGTGGCGGCAGCGCAGCAGTCAGTTCATTAGTTCCAAACTTCCAGGGATTAGAGCAGCATCAATTCTACTGTTGGATAGGATGAGACAGACAGGACACGAGAGGCAAGGAGGACGAGGACACCAAGGGCAGCTCCTTGGATTTATTTATACAGTGGCAATGCATAAACACACCCAAAGAAATGATTTAAATAATAGCATTATCACAGTTTCATAACATCTGAATTAACACCTTGCCCTTCAAATTTCAGCCTGCTCCTGAAACCTCAGAGGTTAATATCAGGAGGATCTGGAGAAAATCACAAAGACAAGCCCTGGGTGCAACAGGAGCCAGGAGACAGCTCCCTGGCCCAGCCAGGGTTTGGGGAGGTGAAACAGGAAGGCTTTTCTAGACCCTAGGGACACATGCCACAATTTTAATTTCATAGATTGCCTATATGATATATGTTATATGTCTTCAACATTTTCATCCTGCAAATGCCAAGTGTTTAGAAACATTTGTGAATTCTTTTCTAACCCACCTGATCTCATTTCCAATTTACCTAATACATGAAATAGCCTTAGCCATGCAGTGGTCTCACTTTTGAGAAGACTCTGCTGTCAGCATCCTTATGAAAACATTCAAAATTTCAAAGTCACCTGGTATTTTTTTTTTAAGAATTTTTAAATTTTATTTATTTGTTTTCTTGTTTCAGAACCTTTGTTTGTTTATTCACTTATTTTTATGGCTGGCTCAGCCCGCTGCGAGGGCAGGCCTGGCGCAGCATGTGGTGCCAGGGATCGAACCACAGTCCCTGAAGCCGCCCAACCTTCCCCAAGCAGGCACTTTAGACCACTGAGCCATCCCGCCGGGCCCAGTCACCTGGTTTGAAATAAACTTTGAGGGGCTTTTTTTTTTTTTTTTTTTTCCCCATG
>PVJA010028635.1:0-27436 GCA_004027025.1 Myocastor coypus | reverse complement strand
AAAAAAAAAAAAAAAAAAAAAAAAAAAAAAAGAATGTTTTGTTATACAGGTCATGATTCGACTTGCCCTTAACCACCCAGCAAGAAAAAAAAATGCTTAATTACAATGCATGAAACGCAGAGCTAGATTGGTGAGATGAGCTTTAGGAGGCTTAGATTCAATAGCCTCCAACATCACAAGCTTCACTGGTGGCCCACTGCAATTGCAGAACATTTGACTGTGTATGTATCTGCTTCCCCTTAGTCCAAAGAGAAGTATGTTCTTTTCCTTTTTTTTTTTTTCTAAGCAACATCAATAGGGAGGTAGGTCATGCCCACACACTGTACTCTGTAGAACGATTGTGAGGACAATATGCAATATGTCAACTTTCAAAGAAAAGAAAGGGGAAAGGAAAAAAAAAGTAATGTTGATTTAGAAGGGTTAATGTTTAACTGTTTGATCAATGTTATATACCTATATGTATTAATCTAAACTGATCTGATGATGAAAATATGTAATATAACCATTGTTAAATTTAAACAATAAAAAGTTGAAACTTGAAAAAAAAGAATTATTGTTATACAGTGTTTAAAATAAACTTTGAAAAAGTAAAACAATGCAAAAATTAAGGTTATGGAAAGCAACTGTTAATCATCAATTATTTGTCCAAACTTGCATAACTCTATCTGTTAATCTGAACAACACATTTGACGATGTACATAGGTAATACAACAGTCATTGATAATTTGCTCTTTTGGTTTGAACATCTTTACCATGTGTACTATTGTATGTTATCCTGTTTCTCTCTTTGTTTCTGCTTTTGTTTTTACTCTTCAAATTAATATAAAATAAACTTTTAAAAAAGAGGAAGAAATTCTGGGTATAGATTCTGAAGAAAATATAAAATTGCCTAAAATTAAAATATGGCCACTGAGAAACTGATAAATTATGTCAGGCTCACTGCAGCAAAAGGAAGTGAAGTTTCTGTTGAGGTGTGTGATCCTATCCTCTGCTTAACCCTCCTGGGCCATGAGAATATCTATGGTTGAAATGAAGGCTATGTACTTTTTAACAAGCTGATGACATGCTTTTTGATAACTCTTGCATACTGAAACTTGAAAACATCTTAAATAAGAGGAAAACTCTGACATCAATGGAGAATATTTTTATTGCTGCTTTTGTTTCCCTTGAAAATCTTTCAAGAAGATTAGACTCCTTACAAAATGCAACTTTACTCAGCAATCAGGACATCCCATTATGAAGCTGAGATCAAAAACAAACCACACAAACGCAGCTTCTAGAAATGGTATCTAGCAAGTACTAGCTTTGATGGCTTTCTACGAGCTGTGCAAAAGAACAATATGTGAGGAAAGCTGGTCTGATTGTAGTTGCCAGGTTGGATTGCAGTGTTTATATTAGAAAAGAAAATGGGAAGAATTAGAGAGGGATTGGTTGGAGTGCGCTAAAAACGTCTCATGGAAAATGGGATAAAAAGAGTACTTCATCAGCAAAGTTCAAGTCCAAGGGTATGGGCAGGAAATGTGGAGGGGAAAAGCTTCTGAAATAAGATCAACAACAGAAGAATAAAAAGGTAGGAAAAGCCACCAAGCAACTGCCCAGTTATAAACTGAGGATGAAAGGGCAACACAAATCATCCTTCATGAAATTGCCATTAATTTAAGAAGTGGAGAGAATTTAAAAATAATTCACTCTTATGTTGGGTGTGCAATATTGTAAAAGTTCTATCACTACAAGAACTATCATGGCAAAGAAGACCATTGAAAATGTGGCCTAAATGTCAGAAATATAATAGATGGCACAATGATGTTTTGCATCAGCTAGTTATAAAATGCACATTGTACAGATCAGTATTTTTATACAAGTGGAAATTATGCTGTGGGCTTCCTACCTGGAGAGATGAGTTATGGCGATGTGACTAGTTGATAATAAATTACTTTGATAGGGAAATGCCTTGGCATTTAGGGGGCAAGCAATTAATCCTCTACAAGTGAGGAGGCTATATATTAAAGAGCAGTGAGCAGAGGGATGACAGAGTTCTCAGAACCAAGTTCCAGAAGAGAAATGTTTCGTTACTTAGCTTCTGTTTTAACCCATCCATAAATATTTGAAAATATTTTCCCTTTCTCACTAAAATCCAGATCATGAAACTCTTATCTGTGCTGGGCAGCTAGACATGAGGGAAACCTGGCTGCACTCTGGCAGGAGGAGGAATCAGGGACACACGCACTCGTCTGTCTATCCACATGTTGGCAGTGATGGTGGAGCTTGAGGCATGAACACTGTAGGAGGAAGAACTATAATACAGCCAATAAAATATTACCATTAGAATTACTATCACTAAAACCAGCCACCAATGTATGGAAATTGACATCACATATTTAAAATAAAGTTGATTTATTTTGCACAAATATTAATATATAAAACTATGAATCATGATGTCTCCTCCTCACTGGCAAAGCAGTTGTCTGAAGTTGATATGTACAAATAGCTATGATTCTAAATAACTTTATATCTTCAAAAATGTATACATTAGTTGCACTGCAAGTACATTATATTCAGTATTTAAAGATCAGCCTATTCAATTCTTGATTACTAAAGGCATTAAACTTTTTTTCTGTTGATTTTTACCTTTATTACCTTGTCATTCACTGTAAACTGTATTTCAATATTAAACTCTAATCTAGACATGTACTTCTTTTTTAAGGAGAGTACAAATTAAAATTCTAACATAAAAATTACATTAAACTATTAAAAGAGAAATTCCAAAATATTGAGGCTTTAAATTATAATTTTTTAATGAGCAGAACATATTTACTATAGAGAAAGAAAGCTGCTGTCTGAGAGAGGGACAGGAGGGGATTCCAGATTGGGTGTCCCTTAAATTATAAAAGCTTAACTTTCTTGAAAAAGACATATTAAAAATAATGAAGAATTTACAGTTTTCAAATTATCTGTCACTAGTATCTGTATATTCACAGGAATAGAAAATAATCTTGATATCTAATCCCTTTTATAGTTAAGTCACTGTGTGTGTGTGTGTGTGTGTGTGTGTGTGTGTATTAAGAGGAATTTTCCATCAGTTTTCTTATATTTGCTATTATGTTTTAATTACATCAAATTGCCCCTAAGAATTCCACATATATTCTAAAGTTATCTGCGTGGGAGGTTAAAGAAGTTATGCATATCCTTTAAAATAATATCTATTTTAGTAGAAGAACAAAGCAAAAGTCACTATTACTGGTGTGAAAACGTCTCTTTTAAAATCCAGGCAACACAAATATTTACACGTTTCGCATAAGGTCCCTCTCACCTTGCGCACATAAAGCACCTTTTAGGCTTTTTTTTTTTTTTTTTGTCTTTTTGAAACAGAATCTCATTGTGCAGTTCTGGCTGGCCTTGAGCTCACTTTTGTAGCTCAGGCTGGTCTCGAACTCGCACGGATCCTCCTGCCTCAGCCTCCCGAGTGCTGGGATTACAGGTGTGCACCATCACGCCCGGCCCCTTTTAGGCTTTGAGAGTCTTCCATAAGTTTAATTTTTGGGAAACTTTTACTATTGATCACTGTCCAACTTCCCTGATTGTTTTAATAATTGAAATTTATAGTTCTGTTTAAATATTGTCATACTATTTTTTGGTTAACTTACCTTGTTGCAAACTTATGATTTTTAATAATTTATTGCATATCACTTTTCATTTCCTCAAACAAAGAAAACATAATCAAACAGGTGTAAATTTATATTTCCTAAGCACCTAACATATCCCTCATAGCAACTATAAGTCTGTTAATTTCCACTGAAATTTTACAAAGGAAATACATATTGAATATTATATTATTATTCTTGTTTCAAATTAGTATTTTATAGTCCATTTCTAAATTAACCTAACCCAATAATATTCCAGTATCAGGCTTTTCTCTTTATTTTAGGCATGATACTATACAAGAAAATATATTTTCAAAAGAAATATTAAGGATTTAACTCATTTTTTAATTTTGTAAAGAATATGCTTCCCTAAAAATCATGGTGCAGTATTAATTACTGTAACTGTCCTACTAACCCGATCTGACAAAAATGAAATAAAATAAAATAAAAGAGGCACAGAAAAAAAGGCATAGTGTATTTCAGATAAAGCAAAATGATCATTATGGCTGAGGGCAGTAAATCTAATTTAATCCTCTTATCAGTTTGATTTCTGATGAACAAGGTCCTTTTGCAGGTGTGTGAGCAGAGTTGTGTCACCAACAAATGATTGATTTGGGGTGATCTAGTGGTCCAATGAAAATTTATTAAGGCGGATCCACTCTCCAGGGAGATTAACTTCTGCTCTCCACATGCCCAGAAGGCAGCAATCAAAACTCAGACAGATGAGCATGCATTATTCCAGCTGAAATCACCAACCGAAAGCTAAGAGGAATAGTAAGCATCTCAGTGGATTAAAGCATCTGCTTAGGCAGAGCTCATCAGATGGGGTTCAATCCCCAGCATGCAATGCAGCCCTGCATGAGGCACACTGAGAGGCAAAGGAGACTGGGCATGGTGATGCACTTCTATAATCCCAGTGCTTGGGAGGCTGAAAACAGGAGAATCACTATGAGTCCGATCTACATAATGAGACCCAGTAGGCCCTGTACTAAGTACATGAAAAAAAGAAATAATAAACCATATCTTTGTAATTACATACAGTTTTGTACTGTTTCATTGTTCAGGATCAAAGTGAGATTATAAAGGTAGGAATACTTCTGTCAATGTCAGTTGATCAAATACTATTTTGCGTTGTTGAACATGTGCTATAAAAATGAATATTGTTTAAGAATTTTAAGTGCACTATGTAGGGTCATACTAGGAGACCTGTCAATCAGGTCTGTCCAAAACTAGTGAAAGATTTTCAATAAATATATTTATGGTTACCAAAATACATTTTGTTGTGTATATTTTCTGGTAGCTGTATAATTTATTATTATATATCAAACACTTACCAAAATTAAGCATGTTTTCAAGGACTTCACATATGTATTTATAATTGCATTTGTCGTTTTACTCACCACTATCAACTTTCATTTCTTACTGTAGAGCTTATCCAGTTTGGTAGCTATCATGTTTCAGTGTATTTAATAGTTGAGTATTATGATTTTTTTTTCTTTTTTCCTCAATTTTTATTTGGCTAGTCAAGATCTTATTTGTAGTGCTATGAGTTCTAAGACTCTTCTTTAAATTCCATGAAAAATATAATTGTCCTTCAAATGTGATTTTTGTTTACACATCTCAGGTGCAATAAACAGTTAGATAAGATTAATTCTCCCAGTCCATGAACATGGAATGACTTTTCATTTATTTGTGTCTTTTTTTCAGTAGCAGTATTCATCAATGGTGTGTAATCTTCAGTATGGAGGTCTTTCATCACTTCAATTGGATTTGTGTTTAAGTAAGTTACCTGAATTTTGTACTTACTGTAAGTAAGATTATTACTTTATTTATTTTCATTGTTAGTGTATAAAATAATGAAGACTTTTCCATGTTAATTTGCATGTCATCATTTTGCAGACTTTATTAGGTATGACAAGTTCTTAGTACAGTTCTCTGTGGTAGGTTATTGGTTGGATCTGAAAGAAAGGATGGGAAGACTGGATTAATATAGCTGCAGAGGATTTCCAAGCTTAATCTTGCTCTAGTTGAGTCTGAGCTACAGAGATGTCTCACATTTGTGGAGGACTAAAAATAGGCCAAGGAATGTGCACAATTATTTCAGTATAAACAAACTATTGTCTATATTGCCTTCTAGAATTCACCAAGCTCTAACTTCACATGACAGTAGAAGGTGGTAACATTCAGGTGAAGGATCAGAGAACAGACAGAGCGCCTCCAGAAAATCCTATTATCTGTGACCTTGTGTCCACTTTGTAAGAATTTACAAGAGACAACAGGTCACCCTGGGCTCTGATTCTTGTTCTTTGCTCCCTTGGGACAGCAGGCTTCTGCCTCAAATCACTGCAGTTTTTTGTACATAAAATTATGTTATCGTCAAGCAGGGAAAATTTAAAATTTTCCTTTCCATTCTAATTTAAGTGTAGTGACTTCCATTTATTTTGATATATCTTTTTTACCATGGTGATTTATAGGATCTTCAAGCCAATATAAATATTTTATGAATATTTGGACATTTGAGTATACAAATGTTTAATACCTCAGAAATATCTTTCAGCAAGAAAATTGCTGAAGACTGGATCCTATTACTAGGTAAAATAAAAATCTGCTCCAAATATTTTTGAGGTAAGAAGGCACCATGTACCTGTTCAACTAAGAAAATCACCCTTTCAACAAAGGATGATTTTTTTTTTTAAGTCGGACCTAGAACCCTTAAGTTGCCGATTAGGAGCTGTAAGGTAGAGCTACATCCCCACTTTATGTCATGAATTCATAGGGAATAGGTCCCAAAACTCAGGCTCCTTCCCACATCTCACAAAATGCTTTTTTGGATAAAACTGATGCTTCATTTGAACTCAGATAGCTTTTTCTTCGGCTTTCTTCTGTTTCTGATCATTTTCTTTGACATGTTTTAGGAAACTATCACAATTCTGAGTGTTTACTATGGTCTGTGGGCACGTTAATCCTCTTGGCAAGGATCTTGCCTTGACCTGCTTGTTCACAACAGTGCCAACAGCATGCTGGGTAACAGTGTAGACTCTTCCTGTTTGCCATGGTAACTAACACATGTGAGGTGTTCCTGTTTGCACAATTCCCATTCTCTTGATGTCTAAATGTCACCTTTTTGTAGATTCACTTGTATTTGATTGAAGGAACAACCCCATGTTTTATGTTCTTTTCTTTTTTTTTAACCCCATGTTTTCTAAAAGGCCTATAGAACATACACTGGATTCCTGTCCTCTCGCCCTTTGTGTTGGTCATTCTGGCAAATTACTAATAGATGGCAATTCCAGCCAACAGAGCAATTTAGTTATATATTTATCTATTTTTATTGCCTCGTTGTTTTACTTGATGTATCTTTATTCATAATCATCAGATAAAAATGATGGTTTATGGGCCTGGCAGGATGGGTCAGTAGGCTAAAGCGCCTGCTTAGGAAAGCTTAGGCAGCTGCAGAGACCGCGGTTCGATCCCCGGCACCACATGCTGCACCAGCCCTGCCCTCAGGGCAGGCTGAGCCGGCCATAAAAATAAATAAACAAACAAAAGTTCTGAAACAAGAAAAAATAAATAAATAAATTCGTTAAAAAATAAAACATAGCCGGGCGTGGTGGCTCATGCCTGTAATCCCAGCACTTGGGAGGCTGAGGCAGGAGGATCGTTGTGAGCTCGAGACCAGCCTGGGCTACAACAGTGAGCTCAAAAGCCAGCCTGAACTGCACAGTGAGACTCTGTCTCAAAAAATAAAGAAAGAAAGAAAGAAAGAAAACAAAAATGATGGTTTAAGTTATAATTGTCTTTTTATGTTGTACATTTTATTAATTTTGACATATGTATAACAATATGCATCTATTTACAGAGGTTAGTCTCCTTTTTTCAAATCTTATTTATCTCCTTATTTTTGTCAGTCTAAATGAGAGGTAAGGGATACTGGGAAACTAATAGTGTTGTTTGAGAATCAACACAGTAAAAAGTACACAGATGCTATAACACAGTATGTATATATTAAAGAGTTTAGGGCAAAGGGCAAGATACTAAAAAATAAAATAAGGAACATTATATACATTGTTTTTAAACATAAATCTTGGCCACAGAATCAGTATAAGAGTGGCAGCCAGACGGGAATGATGTGTAACCAAAAATGTACTTCATGTAAGCATGCAGTGGCCTGTGTGTAAGGTTTTAGTTCTGCAGAAAATTTTATTGTTGCTATCAAGTTTAAGCATAGGTTCATAACCTTCTGCCTGGCATTCTGTTCTTTTCCATTAAGATACAAGTTTTTTAAAACATGTATTTAGCACAGTGTCTACAGGATCTCACTACACAGATCAGACTCATAGCGATCCTCCTGTTTTCAGCCTCCCAAGCACTGCGATTACAGTTGTGCGCCACCATGTCTAGTCTCAATCACTGTCTCAGTGCTGCCCAAGTGGTGGGGTGGGTATAACATGCCGGGGATTGAACCCCAGTCACTGAGCCTGCCTAAGCAGGCACTTTAATCTCCTGAGCTATCTGGTCAGCCCTTAACACAAGTAATTTGAATTCAGAAAATATGTGCACTTCTTTGCTACAATGTCTGTTGTATATTTTGCCTACTTTAGCCAAGTGTGCATTATTTTGTTGTTTTTCCCTTGTGCTTTGGATGTATTAGATAATAATCCTTTTTGAAAATATGTGTTTTTGCAAATATTTTCAAAATCTTAACTTATCCTTTCACTTTGGACAGTGCCTTGCATACACCAGAAGCTTGAGTTTTATTCCATTTCATATCATAAAAATTTTAATCTCTAGAGTCTGCTTTGATGTTATATAAACATTAGCAAACATAATGTCTTGTAGATTTCTGATATGTTACCATATAAACATTTTATACCTTTATTCTCTATCTCTCTATGAAAGGTGAATATTTAATTGTCCCAGAGTGTTAGAACAAACTTTCTTCATTACATTGCATTTATTCTATTTTCATATCAGCTAACTGTACTTTTTTATGATTAATGAGCTTTTGAACATTTTGTGGCATTGATCTAGAAACCAATTCTATTCAGAAAAGAGTCACTCTTTGATTATCATAGCTTCATAGTATTCTTAAAATCAGATAATATCTGTCTTCTAACTTTCAATATAGTGTTAGATATTCTGATTTTGCATTATTCATACTGTTTTCATTTTTTTTTGAAAAGAAGAAAAAATACTTAATGCAGAATTTCAAGATAAGATGATAGGAAATAAAAATGGTTGTTGTATTTCATATTGTTATCAGCATAGTAACTGTTCAGGTTACCACATATCAGCATGCAAAATTGGTCGAAATCTTAAAAAAGAAGGAAGGCAAAGAATGCTTTCTTCCTTCCTTCCTTCCTTTCTTCCTTCCTCCCTTCCCTCCCTCCCTCCCTCCCTCCCTCCCTCCCTTCTTTCTCTCTTTCTTTCTTTCTTTCTTTCTCTCTTATTGTTCTAGTGATCAAACTCAGGGCCCTGAGCACACAAGCTGCTCCTGAGCCACACTCCTAGCTCTGTTCATTAACATTCAATAAGTTATGTTGCAATACACATGTCAAGTTCAGAAGTATTAGTATCATGATATTTCCTTTTTTACTATTTTGACCATTTTTGTTTATATTCATAAGGTGTACTGGAATGCAGCTTTCCTCTGGATCTTGAAGTTTTCATTTGTATTTTACAACAAACATAACTTAAGTGTTATATTTGTCTATATTTGACTGTTGTAAAAGTCACATGAAAAAAATATATCTTTTTACTGAGTTAAAATTGGAGCTCTGAGGATTTCTGTACATATACAGTCAAATATAACAAGACAAGAACAATTTTCTTCACTCAGAATATTCCTTTTCCTTATTTAGAATTGAGCATCTTGCAATACGGCAGCCTCTAGAATGACTGACTTCCGCACAATAAATTCATCTTTCCCGTTATTTCATTTAAGTTGACCTTTACAGTACCTCATATTTGGTCCAAATTTATTCATTTAACAAAGCTTTTGAAATTTTTAGTAGAAATCCAGTACATGAATATATGTCTCCATACAAAAAGATATTTGCTGATTAGGAAGAGTTCTCTTTCTAATAATCATTTATAAACAAGGAATATTTCTTTCATCTAGTCGCTACACCTTTAGATTTCATGTCATGTCATTTTGGATTACCTGTGATTCACATTTCAGTGTTGAATAAGAGAAATTAGCATAGATACTTCTTTGCTTCTGAACCTGTAACACCTGATAATTATTTATGGTGGATGTACGTTTTGTTTGTTTTACTTTTAACACCATGAATAAAGCCATTTGAATGACTGACCTCATATTTTTGCATAGATATCTATTATATTCTTAGAATTTATTCAAGGTAAGTACCTATTGATGGAATTGATGCATCATTGTACAAGTTTATGTCAATGTTTTTAAATTCCTGAAGTAATTTTTGGAATGGTTGCACAATTATTCAAACAACCAGCCAAGTTTGTTTGTTTTAAATCATCTTAAACATTTGGAATTGCTAGCCTTGTTTATTTTGGTCCTTGTAACATATACCTAGTACTACTGCACTATGAATTTAATTTGAGTTTTTAACTGAATTTTGTCACTTTGTTCAATCAGTCTTTTAAAGTATTTCACTTATGTTTTAAAAATTTCTGTTTGCCTTCTTGACACTTAATTTGAAGGTACTTTATTATTTATAAAATCATATATATATATATATATATATATAGATTCCATTTAATTTCCTTGGCTATTTTAGTTCTGCATTTCTATATTATACCTCTGAGCCTTGATTTATGTAATAAACTTGTTATGCTCTGCTGTGTTTCACACAGCTCTCAGTGTTTCTCTGGAAAATCATGAGAGGATTAAGAAATAAAGACAAAAACAAAAGCTGGGGTTATATGGAGGCCGCTTTCTGAAAGAGGAGAAAAGAGCTGAGCAACCACTGTAGGGGTATTTATTTATACGTTTGAAAAAAATAGTATCACCATACACAGGTTCGCCAAGCAGCTAATGACTGAAATATTCTTAGGCGAGGTATTTCAGGACCAATTGCTTAAGATGCTCTTCATCCTCACACTTTCTCTGCTTTGCCCAAACAGGTGATCAGTTTCCAGCCTCTGCTGCTCCCTACACTGTTCTTTTAGGAGCTGACTTTACCTTCATCTTCTACATCTTGTACATCACTTGAAAACTCGAATTCTGTTGTAAAGTTTTCTTTTATTTATGAAGACATATTAATTTCCACAGCAATGAATTACTCATGAGCGAAATTTCATATTAAATTTCAAAAGTGGTGTTGTCATTGTCTTAAAATCAGGAACAGGATGGGCGTGGTGGCACATGCCTGTAATCCCAGCACTCAGAAGGCTGAGGCAGGAGGATCGGTGCGAGTTCAAGACCAGCCTGAGCTACAAAGTGAGCTCAAGGCCAGCCTGAACTGCATAGTGAGACCCTGTCTCAAAATAAATAAATAAAGAAAGAAAGAATAAAATAAAATAAAATTAGGAAGAGCTATGTAATATGCAGTTTTTGGGTAGCTGTCAATCCACTTGAAGAGTAGCTTTCTCCTTCATGCTAGTGTTATGCTAGTCATAGTTACATCATTTATGGTTAGCAACATATCGTTCAGTGAGCTTAAACAAAAAATCTAATGTGTTAGAAATAAATTAATGTTTCTTGGCATGGACATCTCCCAACATAATTGAAATAGCTAATAAGCAAAAAGAAAAATAAATCAATGCATAAAAATATATTTAAGATACTCAACTATTTAATCCTCTTCTCTGTAGAGTTATATGCAATTTAGAGTCACATGAATATATTAATATTTTCAACCACTATTTTAAAACAGGCTTAAAGAATTTGTTGCTGTGTAGCATGAGAATAATCTTTTTCTCTCTTTCTCTCTACACGTTATATATTTATATATTCATATTTATGTCTGAATTCAAGATTATTACAAATTGACAAAAAGATGAAATATAAAAACTGTTCCTTATAGCAGAAAAATAATGAAATTATCAGTGGACATCTACTCCATAATTCATATTTATTACCCTTTGAACAACACTGAAAATTTGGGCTCACTGCTCTAAGTAGTATGCCAGCCATAACCACAGCCTCATAAAATTATCCACTTAAGTTATTGCAACTTTTCTAATTGCCTATTAACCCGGAATAAGTATAATTAGTTTTTCTTTCTTTGCCAAGACACTAGTTTAAATAATACACCTTGCTTTCTTCATTTGAAAGCAGGCAGGTGTCATGTTTGTCATAGCTTGGCTCTAGAATGCCTCATAGAAGCTTATGTGCTACAGGCTTGGTTTGACCGTACAGAATTGTTGAGAGGTGACAGAATCTGGAGATGCTAAAGCTAATTGGTGGAAATAGGTCCCACAGGACAGAATGGGCCCTAACCCAGCCCCTCCACCTGCAGCCCACCACGAGGTGAGTGGTTTGTTCACCGTACACTGTCTCCTTACCTGGCTCTGCCTCCGCACACACCCAGAAAAAAATGAGCCAAATAACCGAATTAAAACCGCCAAAACTGTCAGATGAAACTAATCCTTCTTCCTTCAAGGTACTTAGGTATTTTGTCACAGTGAAAGAAAGTCACAACACAATATGAAATCTATAAAAATTTTATGTTATTGAAATAAATAATACAATCCTTAATTTTTATCTATTTTCTTGAAATTCTTAAATATGCACAATGAAGGAAGACAAAATGACATTTTTATAAACATTTATAACATTTGGTAAATCAATTCAGAGAAGATCAAACTTCTGACAGATACATTCAGTGTCTGTCTAATAGCCATTAATTCATCTTTTTCTTGGTAACAAGAGTTCTACTTTCTCCCCAAATATTGTGTTTCATAAGTTTCTTTGGAGCCACAGAAGAACTAAGTAGGTGACGTAAAGGTTGAGTAGTCCAATCTTTAAGTATAGGAAAGTATTGTCACTATGGCTAATTTGATCTGCAGAAAATTTGTTGGAAGTAGTACAGAAACATAATACTTGATACAAATACTCATCATAAATGACTTCCTCTTTTTTACTAATGAAGAAAAAAGACAATAACAATCATAACCACTTTATCATGTAATCACAATGTCATCCTGAGGCTGGCTAGAAATATATTTGTAAAATAACTTATTATATTTGAATATTTTATGCTGCTTATGACTTCCACATTTCTGAAGACATACACCCTCTATATATCATGTCATGTGAGATATACACATTTTACTGCTTGTATTAGCTACAGCAATAACAATAAAATTTATGTAAATGTTAATCTATAAATGAGTGAAAAAAACAAACAAGTGTTTACCATTATGAAACATTTTGCTTCTTTTAAAATAATGAGAATGGGAGCAAGGAATATGATTTTGTTGTGGTAAGATAAATGCAGGGATGTTGACAAATGTACAAATTTATACCTATCATATGCAGCAATTATTTATGGGTATTAATGCATATGTATGAAATATACTTTACATGCATGCAGGCATATCATATGCAGACAAATCTTTGTAAAAACATGCACCAAAGGAACAACCATGATTATGTGTAGAAAGGGTCACAAGCAGGGGCCTGGTAGGATGGCTCAGTGGTCTAAAGTGCCTGCTTGGGAAAGCTTGGGCGGCTTCAGGGACCTCGGTTCGATCCCTAGCACCACATGCTGCATCAGACTTGCCCTCGGGGTGGGCTGAGCCGGCCATAAAAATGAGTGAATAAACAAACAAAGGTTCTGAAACAAGAAAAAAATAAATAAATAAAATTTAAAAATTCAAGAAAGAGTCACAAGCATTAGGAGGTAGGGTTTCATGTATACTTATGTGTAACTTAAAAATATCATATATATTGAATATATGCCATCTGGACATGCATTTCATTATTAAAACATATTAGTGTATAAAGGTTATAATCAATAAAATTCAATATGCAATTCGTTGTGCATGTAATGAAGCTCATTATACACATTTATAATTAATAATATTTTGGAATATACAAAATAGAATATTTGTATAGCTATGGCAAAAATGTAAGTGCATGACTGGGTTATGGCACCCATTACATTGTAGTAGAACACACACTATCAAACACTGATGGATCAGAACAGGATGAGAAGCTGCTTCCAGGCACAGGAGGGAAGAGGTTTCTAATCTCCACAGTGAGACATTAAGCAGAGAAGGAAGGCCTCCATGCTTTCCAGGGATCCATCAAACATGTCCAGTCATTAGTCTCTTACTTCCTGTTCCAGCTTTAAATACCCTGGGCTATATTTATCCTTAATAGTTGAAAAGTTCAGGGTTAGCATAAGAAGGAAAGGAGTATTATAATGATTTAGGTACCCATTTAATGTAGTAAAGCAGTAATTGAACAAATGGAACCCAGGAGGCTTAATCCATTTTCTAGAAGTGCCTCAATTAATCCCATGGGATAGCTAATGATGTGAAATACTATTTCTTTGTTTCCATAAATTGTGGAGGGAGTGAAGTTTTTCAGCAAAAGAACCCGTATTTTATGATTGATTTCTATTTTTAAACATTGTTATGTCTTAATAGGTCTTCATTCGTGCATTTTGCACACCATTGTGTTAACATTATTTAAATTATGGAAGAAAATGAATCATTATTAGCCTCATGCTCCTGATGTCACCTTATAGGCTAAATTGAGTCCCTGCAGTTCAGGCAATAAGCCTATTGTGACACAGCCAAATAGAGTATGCATCCTGCCATAATTTGTTTCTGAAAATTGCAAGAGGATTGACTGAAATATGGATGTTACAAGTGGTCAGACTCTTGTCTGATCACTAGTCAAGATCATAAATTTTAGAGTAAAAAAATGCAAACATAGCTTGATTTTCTGTAAAAAGGAATGTGGTGGGTAGAATTACAAATATGGTATATTTTTCTAATGGTTAAAGTGGTAGATATAATTATAGTTTAAATTAATGCATCATAATATTGAAAACTTTAATATAATTGATGATATGGAGACTGTTTTATTTTGGTTTTTGAGATTTCTATGCATTAATATTGCTCTAAACGTCCTTTGCTATTTATCCATTGTGTGTGTGTGTGTGTGTGTGTGTGTGCTTGTACTTTAGATAGGGAATAATTCACATTAAATTGCCCAAGCTAGTATCATACTTGAAATCCTCCTGCCAAAACTCCCAGAATGCTGCAATTGCAGGTCTGTACCACTGACTCAACTCTAACAAACAATTAAACTGTGCCTGGTCTGAATTAGAGTGTTATGAGTATAAAACACACAGTGGATTTCAAGTACTTATGATTAAAAAATTTAAAAATGTATTAATAGGAGCACTTTTGTACTATATCCATTCTAAAAGTTCCGTACATATGCAACGAGCATGATTTCTATTCCACAGACCAGTAAATATACATATACATATTTTTTTTCTAGTTCAGGAAATATTTTTGCAATCTGTGTCTCCATCATTTCTAGGTATGTTTATGTTTTCATTTTGTGTAGACATCACTCACAGTGTTTAATTCCTGGAGAAAATATCATACCCAGGTAATTTCAATTCTTCGCGTTCTGTGTTTATGAGCCAAGCATCTGCTACCTGTCAGCTTCCATTTTAAGTAGTAAAAATAGGATGATGAAACTAAGAAAATTCCCATTTCCAAGGATTAAATTTGAGCTGGAGTATAGAGAAAAAAGGAAAGAAAACAAACAATTTAATTCAGAAATACTTCAAAAACAATGAATTTTCAATCATTAGATTATATGATGAAGGATGATATTAGTGATAAGTGGAAATGTAGATAGAGAAATCTGTTGAAAAGGAAGAGTCACGCATTGAGACAGTTGCAGAAGATCACGGATGAAAGACGAAGTGTCCTGAGTCGTGATTAGAGCCGGCACACATGAAGAGCAGCGCGGAACCCCGCACACCTGGAGCAACACAGAGAATGCAAGGGGAGGAGTGAGCAAGAGCTGAGAAATAGGCCCTTCTGGCCCCAGCACAGGCTTGTGCCTCGGCCAGATATCTGATCACACTGAGTGAGAGCAAGTCTAAACCATTCCGGGTTTCAGGGCTGGCCAGATAACTCAGTGGATTAAAGCACCTGCTTATGAGATGCGGGGACCAGGGTTAGATCCCCAGCGTGCTGTGCCTACCCTGGCAATTGAAACTGGTCGTGGTGGTGCAGGAGTGTAATTCCAGTGCTTGGGCAGATGAAAACAGGAGAGTCACTACGAGTCCAATCTGTGTAGTGAGACCCTGTAGACCCTGTACTACATACATTAAAAAAATCATTCCAGGTTTTGACACATCTGGGAATATGACATTTTAAATGTATTACTCTATTACAGAAAGAATGAATTTTAGGGCAGTAGGCTTGGTTTGTTAGAGTCAAGGATACCATTTAGCAGAGTAGGCCTCTTTAGTAAAATGAAGGGAAGAAGGTGATGGATTAAAATCACCTTTTCAGTGGAGATAAAATGCAGCTTGTTAAGGTTTTACACAATTTTAACCTTTTTCTTATATTTCATATCTGCTATATATTAACTAAAGACACTTTTTAAAATGTATGTGTGTCCTATTCCAAAGTACATTTAATGTATTTTAAATGTGTATTTTACTTCCATGCATTTTTAGTAGACTTAGGCAAACAGTGTAAACCTTAGACAAGATTGGAAGAAGGAAATACTGACACTAAGCAATTGGTAAATTATTTTCTTACCATCAATTGCTCAGTCATTGTGTAGAGATCCCCACTGTGAAACTAGTCATAATTTATAATGCTAATCGTACTGTATGGCATTAGCAGTCATGTACTAAAGAAACTATCTGGTGAATAAATTTAAATCTCATAGTGGCGTGCATTTAGTTGGCCCTCCCAAGCCTCATGCAGTCACTGGTGAGGCTTTCGGGGAGATATCTAGATTGAGGGAATGTGGCACTGGTGTTGGCTCATGGCACAGTGCTAGGACCATGGGCACTAGGATTAGGGTGTGAGTGCTGCCTGCTCTAGGTAGCCTGGATAAGGTGGAATAGGAAGAGCTGTGGTTGTTCCTTGATGCTTCGCTGCCTGCACCCAGCCATAAACTAGTTTTCCTTTTCAAGACCAGTCTGCTGTTTCACCTGCCTTGGAGCCAATCAATTTTGAATGGCAACCTCTACAGTTTGTGAACTATTTTGTCTCAGCAATGAGGATAGAAAGTACGACAATAATATACAGGTTTAAAGTTAATGCTGAGGGCTGGGGAAATAGCTCAGTAGAATAAGCGCTTACCTGGCAAGTGCAAGGGCCTGAGTTCAATCCGTGGTCCTACAAAAACAATAAATAAATAAAGTTAATAACATCTTGCATATGTAAAAATGCATATTCACACTTCATGTGCATAACTTGTAGATCAAACAAAAAGGGCTAAGTGACTTTCCATGTGACTTCACCAGTGTCCCTAGATTTGTTCTCCTTGGCCTATTGCTGCTGCAGGGTGCCAGCGGTATGCAGCTTCCACAGGTCATGGAGATCACTACATTTAGTCCCTTTCAAGTTTCAGTCTTTTGCTCAAAACAGCTCTATTCTGAGTACTTCATCTTCCTTTACCCTTGTACAAGATCTGAGGAAGTTGGATACTTTTATCTCTTCTCCAAATTTAACATGCATAATGATGCATTCCTGAGGCTTATATATTTCTTTGAGCTTGTTTTCCTCACACAAACAAACTAATCCATTTGTCTTTCCCATTTAGCAGAAACTTTCCTTCTGAGATACCTCACATAACTACTTAAGATGTAGGCAGTTTCAATGGATTCACTGCTATTGTTCAAGAGAATATGCTATGCATTGCTTACATAATTTTGTTTTATTTTTCTCATCTAGGGTACTGTACTCTATTTGTACCTAATTAAATTTTCCTACTTAAATTTCTCAAGCTTTATGACACAAGTATGTCAAGCTGGCATATGGTCAATACTTTGACTCCTTTCTCATCTAATTATATGGCATCTCCATAAAATCTTAATATCTTAGGCACTTATTTATATCAAATATTTCTACATTTTGTTGTGATAGATTACACAAATATGTCTCTGCTGAGCTGTGACCTCTTTAAACAAGGTTATGCCCTATTTGTCTGTGTACTGTCAATGTCTGGACTCTAACTTGGAGAGACTATGTGTATGGAAGCAGTGTTGAATAATTAAGTGGATTATGATATAGTAAAAATATTATGTGTACTTAATAGTGTCAATAGAGGTGGGTGTAATAAAAATAGATTAGTAACAATGGATTTTATAAGTACTGTATCATCCAGAATTTAATCCCAATGAATTCACTTTAAGCCTATTTTCACTTTGGTCTTCCTTGTGGAGATAAAAATAACTTTTGATAAAACTTAAAAAGCATAATTAAACCACTCTGAGGAGTTGTCTTCCCAGTTGGAATAGCCTAGATATCTTTCATCTTAAAACTTAGTCATCTCATACCTTTTCTTTGGAATATTCTTTAATTCATTATATAAATAAGCTTCATTAAATAAAAAGAAGCAATGATATGTACTTAAAGTTTGAATTATCATTTAGCAAAATAAATCATTATCGCCATTAAGATGACAGCCCTGATATATGATTATTTCTAATCAGCTTCATTTTAAATATTTATGTGAAATTTGTCTTTGTATTCTTAATAATTTATTGATTTTAGCATCTGTCATGTAATCTCTTACAAAGGAAACATATCTGCTTGGTCATCCATTAATTTAGTATTAAGCTTTTGTCAAAACAAGAATTTTTAGAACTTGGGCCAGTGAGATAGCTCAGTGGTCTAAAGCGCCAGCTTGAACAAGTTTAGGCAGGTTCTGGGGAGCATGGCTTGATAGCCAGCATCATATGCCATGCAGGCTGAGCCAGCCAAAGCAAAACAACACCAACATAAAAACCTGAAATTGAAGAGGAGATAAAATATACTTTGAGATCAAGTCCTTAAAATGAAGACTTTTCAGTGACTTGTATTGATTATATTGTAATTACTCTGTCCTTAATCTATGAATAAAGTTCAAATTTTAAAGTTGCTAAATCTAACTAAACAGTTTATTGGGTTATTCTCATGCTTCACTAGCTTTGTTATAAAACTTATGGCACAGATAGTTCCCTGTCTTCTATCAATAAAAATAAGATTTTTTCAGGTGATCATTTCTACAATAGACTCGTGATGAAATAGCTTCTTGCTGAATTCTGCTGTCAGGTTTGAAAGGTCAGCTTGAAGAATTTCAACTGGCAAAAGTTAGCATAACTTTTGATATAAATGATGACAGTTTGTTAAGAATGTGGTTGTAAAGAATAAATGCTTCAGGCATAAATACCTTATCTCATATTACGTGGTTTTGCCCTGCCATGAAATAATTGTTATCATAGGACACTTTTTCTTCTTCATAGGTTTCTAATTAGTAGTCTTTGAAAAATTAGCATGTATGTTCCATTTTCTGTCTTAGAAATAAAGTTCTGTTGAAAGACGAGAAATTTGCACACCATAAGAAAAGGAGAATGTGACAGATGATTTTGGAAGTAGTCGTTGAAGACTGGAATGCAATACAGAGAGTTCATTGCACTGTGCTCTGTACTGAACTTCTGGAACAGGCTAAAAAAGGCTTTAAAATTCAATCTTCACATAATAATAAGCTGTATTAGCTCTTTAATTTCTATGTTTGCCCATTTGTGTCTACATGCTATCAGAAGCTAAATTACTATTGTAATTATGTAGTTTTAGAACTACAGGAAATATAATATGTAAGAGAATGTCAAATAACTTGTACTGTTGGTACAGCCAGTAATTCAAAGAAAATAGACAATCTGTATTCAGTATCTTCATACTTTAAATTTTTCTCTAAAATTGAAAATACTGAGCCAGTTAAAATAAAGAAACAAACATAAAATAAGTCCAACATTTTCACATTTGTTGAACTTGGAGAAACATTTAATGAAACATTCCCCAAAGACAACTTCAAGAACTGCTTCAGAAGATGACAGGAATTGTGAAAGAACTGCGGTGAAAAGGAAAAGGAGAGGGGCCGTGGAGCTAGCTCAGTAGAATAGGTGCTTGCCTACCAAGTGCAGAGTTGAGTTCAATCCCCAGTACCACAGGGGGAAAAAAAAAAAAAAGATAACAGAGGGTTTAAGAAGGATTGGCATTAATGCATCTTTAGAGTAATAGTTTTAAAAATTTAAATGTACATCTTATTTTGAATCATAAAATCGACCTGTATCTGTATCTATATCTATATCTATATCTATATCTACATCTATATCTATATCTATATCTATGTCTCTACCACTTTATCTCTATCTCTATCTGTATCTTTATCTCTATCTCTGTATGTCTATGTTATCTGTATCTACACAGACACACAGAGACATGCACACACACACATACACATAGGTAAATTAGTGAAAAAATTGTGCCATACAAGATAGAAATAAAAATGGTATTTTTGCCATTAAAATCATATTGAAAGTAAAGTGAACTATAAATTATTTAGACATGTTAAATATACAACCAAAATGGAAGGATACAATAGCTTTAATAAACTTAGGGATAATATTATCATCTCTTGAGCTTATAGTAGAGACAACTAGTGTTACTTTATTTTACTTGGTTCATTTTTTACTTTTAGTGTATTTGGTACAGTGTTGCACTGCACAGCTTGGACTCCTAATGGTCCTCCTCTTCTTCACCGTCCCAGCACTGGGATTACAGGTGTGTGTCCCGGCCCCCAGGCTCAGTGGCTGGCCCAGGGTGTCTGGGGGGAAGGGGCCAGCTCAGCATGTGGGGCCAGTTGCACGTCGGTCCCTGCGCCTGCCTAAGCAGGAGCTTAGTCTGCTGAGCTACCTCTCCAGCCCACTAGCTCTATTTAGCAACCCTTGAACTTGAGATGAACTCGGTGTTCTTCACCAACTTATGTCATGTGCTAAGCATCTTTCCTCTTGCAAGCAACTCTACTTCTGAAAAATGCTGTTTCTGAAAAATGTTATAATAACACCATGACGATGACTAATGTCATGTGATTAGATGAGCTCTCCACACCACCTTTCTGGAAACACACTGCTATTTTTAGAACTGAGGCCAAATATTATAAGCTTTATTGCTGTCTGGTAGTGGCTGAGGTGTTGTCTACACTGTTAAAATAAATTTGCGTGATCCCATATTTTGGCGTTCCAGGACTTTCTGGTTCCTTGCACTATACGCAATACATTCACCATGTTTAAGTTTACTCCCCCGCTCCCATTGATTACTTGGTTCCAAGTACAGCACTGGCAATTTATTTATTTTTTTTTTTTATTTTGACTGGCTCAGCCCATGCTTGGGACAGGTCTGGCACAGCATGGATCAAACTGAGGTCCCTGCCCTTGCCTAAACTTGCCTAAGCAAATATCTCACATGTCCATTGTTTCCAAGGTCATTTATTAAATGCTATTTTTGTCCCATTTTATGTATTTTTATCAGTACTCAGTGGACTACATTTCTGTAGATGTTTCTGAGATTTCTTTTGTGTTCATTAATCTCTTTGTGTATGCTTTCACCTGTATAACATTATTCTGAGTTCTTTGTCTTGATAGTGGCAACATTTAATTATCAACATCTATTTTTTAGTTTATTTCAAAATTATACATAAGCCAATTAAATCTCATATTGCTTGGCCAAATCTTGAAAGCACTTACAATTAGCTGTGGATCTTATTAAAATCTATGTATATTTTGAGAAGAAACATTGTAGGCTTAGTATTGTGCATTGTAAATGAGCAGGGGGTAATAGTGTAACTGATGGCTTGTAGATCCAATGAAAAAACAAAATCACAATTCTAAGACTACCTAACCACTGTTTTGGTGTTGCTGTTGTTGGTGCTGTTACTGGAGATCAAACTCTGGACCTTTTTTGCCAGGCAGATGTTTATACCATTGAGCTATCTCCCTGGATACTTGCCTAATTATTCTAGATGAGGTTCTTTTCTGTTGTGCAGATATGTATTTTAGTAAAAAACAGATAGGCTCTAATTTGTTGGGGATTATTTTGATAGAAGAACTTGCTGTGCAGTTTGTACTCATAGAAATTCTGTCACTCTCCCCAGTGTGGGAACTGCATGTATGTGCAACCACTCCTCGGTTCAGGGTAGAACAGCATCTCTGAGGTTCCAGGCCAGACAGCATTAGCTACTGGGAATTGAATCCTGCTCCTTGTGATTGCCAGGCAGGCTTTAGACTACTAAGCTATCTCCCGGGCCCAAGATCCTATAATTTTTAATACATTATGTTGAATGATCATGTGTCTACATTTCTATTTTGACATTTAATATATCTATAGTATGTAGCTTCATTTTATGTATTTGGCACAGGGTCTCACTGTGCAGCTCAGACTCCTAGCAATCCTTCTGTTTTCAGTCTCCCCAACACTGGGTTTACAGGTGTGCTTCATTACACCTGGGCTCCCTAGCCAGCTCACAGCACAGGAAGCAATTCCTGTGTAGGATATGTTAATAGAGAACAAGTCTCAGTCCCTGTGCTGACCACAGCAGGTGGTTAGTCTGCTGAGCTATTTTACCAGCCTGAGTGCGTTCCTTAATTGAGCAATGATACTGTAAAATGATTATGACTTTTATTTTGGAAATCATTTTGGTCAAAGAGCATGCTCCCTGATTCACAGCAGTAGTTTATTAAGCTTATTAAAATTTTATGTACATCAAAATTACTTTCATTATTGATCTAAGCTGCGGGATATCCTTTTTAAAAATTTCTTCTATGTGTTTAGTACAGGTTTTACAGGATCTCACTACACATATCATAATGATTCTCCTGTTTCTGGGCTCCCAAGCTCTGGGATTACAGGTGCATGCCACCACACCCAGTCTCAGTGGCCCTCTCAGCATGCTCCTGCAGGATTGGCAAGCGTGCTTGGCATTGAATCCCATTTCCTTCATCTACTCGAGCAAGTGGTTTAATCTGCTGAGCTATCTAGCTGCCCCCAGCCCTGGGATATACTGATAATGTAAATAACATGGAATCCTCTTTTAATATATAGAATATTTCTTGAAATTTAATTGTATTTTATATTTAAAATTAAAAACAGAAGCAAAAACAAACAGAAACAAAATGACAGAAATAGAGTACCATACTATATATATATATATATATATATATATATGATTTTCAAAACAGGAATATCTAATTAACAATGGTTGCTATGTTATCTACTGTTAACCTCAAATCTGTGGCTCAAATAACAGATCTTCATGCAAGATTGGACAAATACTTGAATATTAACACTTGCTTTTAAAAATCTTAATATTTTTATCTTGCATATTTTATTGTATTGTATTTGTTTTTAATATTTGTCTTAAAAAGAATATAAAAATTGGTAAGAAGTTAGAAACAGTAAACATTTAGAAGGCAAAAATGAGAGATATTCAAACATGGGCTTTGTATGATACATTGTTGTCCACAGTAATCACAGATATCAGCATACAATGTCAGTCAAGGTGAAAATTCTGAACATTGTTATTTTTAAAAAGCTAATAGAAATTATCAGCACAATTATCTCAGCCATCCTATACATATACTTCCATGGTGTGTCACCTTTCTTTTTTCCCTATCTTTCCCCTTCTCTTTCCTGTCTTCATTGTTTAATTCTTAAATTCAACTTCTTTCTATTTTACTATGTCTATTACACCTTTGAGGTTCTATTTATTCTTTCATGTTCTTTTCATAGGGAGACAATGCAGTGTTTACAAATGTGGGTCTGATTTATTTCACTTACGAGTATAGCTTCTAGTTACCTCTACTTACCCCTAAATGATTTCAGTTTGTGTATTTTTATAGGTGAGTAGCATTCCATTGTATAAAAAATACCCCATATTTTCATCCATCCCTCAAATGCTGGACATTTTGATTTTGATTGTTTCCAAGATTTGACTTTGACAGATGGTGCTGCTATAAACATGGGTGAACATATATCACTACAGTACTACATTTTGAATTAATTTTGGAAAACATCCAGAAGGGGAACAGCTGGATTTGTGTTTCCCTCATAATTTTTGAGGAATCTCTACACTGATTCCCATAGTGGTTTCACTCTGTGGGTAATTTCTTTTGATGTGCAGGAAGTGCTCAATAAGAAAATGTCCCAGTTTTTGATTCTTTAAAGTATTTCCTGTGCAGTTTGACTTTTGTTCATGAACTGTCTGACTACTCCTATCCCTTCAAGATAGGAGATCAAGATACTTTCTCTTTTAGAAGTTATATTGTTTCTGTTTTAATGTTTAGATCTTTATTCCATTTTGACTTTAATGTAGTGCATGACAGTAGAATAAGATCTTGTTTTCTTTTTGGCATGTGGAGAGGTAATTTTTCTAGTATCAGTTGTTAAAGAGGCTATCTTTCTTCCATTGAATGTGTTTGGCCCCTTAGTCAAAGATAAGATGGCAGAGTGTGTTTATACATATATTTGTATCTTCTGTCTTATCCAATTGATCCTCATCTTTTTGTTTTGTTTTATTGTTTTGCCAGTACCATGTTTTGTAACCTGACTAGCATTTCAAGAAATGGAGAGTAATAAACAGAGCCCAGGAACAGCTGTGTTTTGTTACTGAAAATACCGTAAAGCTGGGACAGGGGAATCCCAGAAAGCTGGAACTCCAGATAATGGATGGCAGCTTCACCTGTGGGCTCTCGGTTTGTTGCTTTCTCTCTTGCTTGGAATGGTATTGGTTGACACCTGAGTTAACCCTATGATAGGGAAGGGATGGAAGTTGATGGAGACTGTGGTCACATTCATGACTAAGCACATTGTCTTCTTTTGCTGAACTGTTTGTGCACGAGATCACGTTGACTACCCTAAATAAAGATGACTTGCTTCAGCTGTTCTTTGCTCAGTGAGAGACAAACCTCGGTGAGTCCCCTGAGCTACCTTCATTGGGTCTTGTCGTCGTTGTTCCTTTCGGGACTAACGCGTAACATCACAACAAGTGGCATGCAACACGAGGCACAAAAGACAACCAGGGGTAAGTTAAGAGAGGCCTGACCAAGTGGGAAAAGTATGCCCGGAGTAGGCGAGACCACCGGCAAAAGTTCAGGGAAATGGGAAATTCCACTACCATAGAAAATGAGTATGTCCGTCTTACAGAGACATTACTCAGAGGAGCAGGGGTAAAGGTGAAAGTGAAGAGTTTTGAAGAATTATTTATCCTTTTAAAAAGACATTGTTTTTGGTTTCAGCCTAAAGGAAAAGCTGCTCTAGACTCACAAGTTTGGAAGCAGGTCACAAAAGCTCTGCAAAGAGCACACCAGCAAGGAGAGCCTATTCCTTGAAGTGTGTGCTCTTTATGTAACCTCATGTCCTCGGCTTTGGTGCCCCTGCGGTCTGATTCTGAGGAATCCAGTCTGCAGCCCACTCCTCAGACTCAGGAAAGCAGTCTTATGAGGGGTTGAATTCATGAGGACATTACGGAGCATGAAGGCAGCACCACATCTATTGATTTGTCCTTGAGGGGTGAAGAGTCCAAAATGGAAAATTTGAAAGTACAGCGGGCATTACTAGCCCTTCAGCCTCTGTCCTTTGATTCTGAGGACTTTTTACAAGTTTGAAAAATTGCGTTGGAGAAAGAAGAATGCTGTACTCTGGAGTTTTTCCATCATAGGGAACATTTGACACAGTCGATATCCAAATTGGGGGAGTGACTGGATGTTTCAAGTTCACCCTACATGCTTGCTACGGTTCACCCTCTTCCTCTTCCCCAAACTAATCCCTCAGCTCCTCCATATGAGTATGAGCAACCTGTTTCAGCTGTTGGGTTTAGGAGTACAGCGATCCATGCTTTATTGAAGGGAAGGAACCAGGGAGACCCAGCAGCTTACAAAACACCACTGGGAGTCTGCCCTGTTATGATTCAGCAGCACCCTCCAAACAGTTATATACAATGCAATTATCAAACTCTAGCTTTTTAGACAGTCAAAGAGTTGAAGTAGGCTCTTATAGCATATGGAATGCAATCTAGTTATGTTATTGGATTCTTACAAGGAATGGCAGATGGGCATAGGCTTGTTTGTCATGATTGGGAAATGTTAAGCCATACTGTTTTGGAACCAGGACAATATCTTCAATTCCATACATGGTGGAGAAATGAGGCAGAAACCCAGGAAAGCATAAACAGAGAACAAAATCCGCCTGTCACAATAACGGCAGATCAGCTTACTGGCTCAGGTGTATGGTTTGGCATTGCAGCTCAGCTTCAGCGTGGTGATGTGGCGGTTGTTCAGACGTGCTCATGTTGCCTCAGAGAAGGTTCAAAACCATGAAGATGCTCAAAAGTCTCTTGCTAAAATAGTACAGTGTCAGAATGAGCCCTTTGTTGATTTTATTTCTCAGTTAAGGGAGGGAATTCACAAAACAACTTGAACTTTGGGAATTGTTGCTGGAAACCTTGTCTTTTGAAAATGCTAATTCAGAGTGTGGAAGAGCTATACACCCACTGAAGGCTCAAGATGCTCCATTGGAGGGATATATTAAGGCTTGTGAAAATCTTAGTTCTCAATCTTATAAAGCTAGTTTACTGGCTGCTGCCTTATAAACTTCATGCAAACAAAATTTTACAAAATGTTTTAATTGTGGCAAAATGGGGCATATGAAAAAGGATTGTAAAAACCAAAAGAAAAAGCGGAAAAGATAAAACTAAGCTATCAGGGTTGTGTCCAAAATGTAAAAGGGGGGAGGCAGGCGGGATGGCTCAGTGATCTAAAGCACCTGCTTGGGGAAGCTTGGGCGGCTTCAGGGACCGCGGTTTGATCCCCGGCACCACATGCTGCGCCAGCCCTGCCGTCAGGGTAGGCTGAGCCGGCCATAAAAATGAGTGAATAAATAAACAAAGGTTCTGAAACAAGAAAAATAAATAAATAAAATAAAAATTCTTTAAAAAATGTAAAAAGGGAAAACATTGGGCAAATGAATGTCATTCCAAATTTGATAAAAATGGACAACCCTTACAGCAGCAGAGAAACTGATAAATGGGCCCTTTTCCTTGGGGCCCAGAGATAAACAATATGAAGTATCAGTGGTTTCCCTTGAATAACCATATAATCAGTCAAGACTAGGGTTTCAGAGCTCTTTCAGGCCATGCCAGGAAGTACAGTCTTAGATATTGTAGCTATAGAAAATCAGATTTTACAACCTGCTTATGGAGTATATCAAATTCATGCTAATATTTTTGGCCCCATACCCAAAGATACTATTGGTTTGCTTTTTGGGAGAAATAGCCTTACTAGCAAAGGTGACTTTTTACAATTAGGAGTCATAGATAGTGATTACGAGGGAGAAATTCTTGTGATGATTTCTGCTTTTGTACCTTTTCAAATTTTATGTGAACAGAGAATTGCTGAGTTATTATTGTTGCCTTATGAAAAAAAAAAAAAAAGAAACAGTAAATCAGAAAGAAGAACAGGAGGATTTTATTTTATTTTATTATTATTATTTTTTTTTTTTGTCTTTTTGAGACAGGGTCTCAGTGCACAGTTCAGGCTGGCCTTAAGCTCACTTTTGTAGCCCAGGCTGGTCTCGAACTCGCACTGATCCTCCTGCCTCAGCCTCCCGAGTGCTGGGATTACAGGCGTGTGCCACCACGCCCAGCTTAAGAACAGGAGGATTTTAAAATGCTGGTTTTTCAATATGGTTGCAAACACTTTTGGGACAAAAACCCTAATTATCTATAACTATATAAAGACTAAGTTTTAAAGAAATGGCAGACGCTGGAGCTGATGTTTCTATTA
>PVJA010028634.1:0-27425 GCA_004027025.1 Myocastor coypus | reverse complement strand
AGGGCTGTTGCAGTACTTGCACTCTTCTCTGCCTCCTTCATGCTCAGGGGAAAACTTGGCCACGTTGCTGCTGTAGACAATTGTGTGGCCAACACCCTGTCCTCTGTGCTCCCTGCTGCCCTCTGCACTTCCAAGACTGCGGAGCTCATCACCTCCCTCTCTACACTGGTTTTCATTCAGATTAGACTCTGCGTGATGTACTTAGCTCCTCCCCACGCCCTCAATTCTTATGGATCACAAAGTCCCACTGATTCAATCACCTATTCCTCTGACAGGAGACAACTGGCTCTCTCACGGTGGGGCTGAGGTGGTCTTCTGGTTAAGGTGGAAGGCTCTCTGATATCCTGGGACAAGAAAAGATCTCTCCCTGTGCTTCTACAGGATGGCAGAAAGGGTTGTCCTGGTCTAGGAGTGACACCAGGTGGGTTTCTTGGCTGGGACCACCAGGTCTTTCTAGTCAGTGTTCCCCTTTGCTTCCTGAGGGGAGCCTGAGGGGACTTGGTGAAGCTCTATGGCCAGGTGAGGAAGCTGGTTGTGGGTTCTAGCCCAAAGACTCCTGCAGTGTGGCAGTGTAGCCACCTTCTCCAGTGTGGCTACTTGGTGGCCAGGTGTCCTGACAGGATCTGGTGGGTCACTGAGCCCCACTGTTCTCGATTCTGACTCTCAAGCATTCCTATGGGCCAGGCAAAGGGTATCTCCTGCCACGGACCCAGAACCGTGGAGGGGCTGGGTGTTAGGTTCAAGTTCCCATTTCCCTCGTGGGTCCTTTGGTCCACTTGAGTGTCTGCAGGCAATGCTGCCTGGGGCGATGACACATTAAGGCAAGCTATCTGTGCCTTACCCTCCCCTGAGACTCTTCTTTGTCCTCTTCTCTGAGGGGCATTTCAGTCACAACCCTGAGTTCTGGAATATTCAGGATAGAATTGTTGCCTGTAGATAAAGACCAGCTGACTTTCTTGTGGAAGGAAGCTGACATCTCCCATTCTACCATCTTCTCCATGCTCCACAGCCAGCACCCTGGTCAGACTTTCTTCCATTCTTTACCAGTCTACTAAGCAGTCTGCCTGCCTTTGCACTCCCCGCTCCAGTTATTTCTTTCCACACAGAAATGATACAATTTCAGTCACATACTTCTGCAGTATTTCCCTTAGCCCTACCTGAGAGCACTCCGTAGTCATCTATTGCAGGAAATGATGGAGGACAGTGCATGTGGAAGAGTAGAGTGCCAGGGTCAGCCTCCCTTGGCAGGAATCTGGCTTTGCCACTTGCTGTGTGATTTGGAGCGGTGATGCTTCCTCTGACTTAATTTTCTAACCCCTGCAGTGGGATTGATGGTCTTATGTGGTCATGCTACCATGGGGGTTAGGAGAGTTAAGTGACGGAGTGAGAATGAACACGCACAACACTTAGAGCACTGCCAGGTGCAAAAGCGTGGCTACAGCGACTGCATCCCCACACTCTGCTCTCCAGCAGCTGTGGGGTTCTCACAGTGCAGGTCTCTCATCAGTCCCTCCTCCCTCACGCATAAACCAGGCCGTGTTCACAGTGATCCGCCTACCTCCAAGACCTCCCGGCCTCCATCTCCCAACTCCCAGCCATCCTGGCACTTAGTTCAGGAAGCTCCTGGTAGCCCCTCGCGCCTCCCTGGATGCACTCCCCAGCTTCCTATATTTATCTTGGGGCACTAGTCCCCTCCCCTCCTTCCCCTCTCTAGCTCAGAAGGAAGAAGAGTTCAGTCTTACTCAATTTAAAAAATTGCCTGCCCCTAGCTCCGTGACTAGTACTGAGAAGAAACGCAGTAAAGGTTTGTGGACTGGAAGATATTATAGTACTAATAAAACCCCCACAGTGCGAATTCTTTTTCTAAACATAGATGTGATGACAACTTTACTTAAAAATATTTATTCTGAAATATATGAGGATTGTAGTCAGAATATGCCATAAGATCTACCGTCTATTTCTTATGTACAGGGACAGAGAGAATCCGGGTTAGGGAGCAGACGCTGGCAAGTGACCAAGACAGCCTGAGTAGGTGGCCAGGGAGAGTGCAGAAGTCATAAGGAAGGGGCAGCAGAGCCCTAGCTAGATGACTTCTTGTTCTGTTGACCAACCCCTAGAGGAGCGACAGTCTTCACTCTCCTTGTGACAAGTGGCCCTGCAAATTCAGACTCATCTGCTCCCTGAGAACCTCTAAGTGAAGTCTCAAAAGCTTCTGCTTCAAGTATTACCTGCTCTGAGTAGATCAGGAGCTGGTGTTCCAGGGGCCAGACAAGCCCTGGGATGCTCGCTCCTGTCAAATGACAGCAGCGATTTCAGGTAGCAAAATTAACAGTCAGGTCCCCATGAAACCATTACTGGGTAAGCAAACTCTGCCATGGGGCAGCGATTCCCCATCCTGGCTGTCCATCAGCATCAACTGGGGGTCTTTCTATGTCTGGTAGCACTTGTGGTGGATGTGATGGTAATGTCTGGCGGTGTGGCCCAGGGTCAGTGTTTATTAAAACTGTCCCATTAGTTCCATGTGTGGCAAGGTGTAAAGCCACTGCTTGTGGGGACAGGGATGGTGCTGGGCTGGGTAGGGTGACAGAATGAAACTCAGCTCTACCTCTGGGCCTGATGTGCTTCCTTTCACCCAAGGGTTACAGAGCAAGTGACTGTCCCACTCTGCACCATTCTCTACGTAGGCAGAGGCGGAAAGTGAATCTTCTGCCTAGGAAATGGTTGAACTGCTTCGTCATGATTATTTCCTAAACAGGTGATCATGAGCTGCAGTCTGCTGGAGAGAAGTCTTCCAACCAGCCCCGGACGCTCACTTGCCAGCGGGATGATCAGAATCGGAGAAGGCTGAGTCAGTGTTATAAGGCTCCTCCAGAGGAGGGCAATGGGAATAGAAGCGAACCTCCAGTTCAGGAAGCAGTGGGTGGGGGTTCCGTTGCTCCTAGGCTGCCCTTAAGTGTGAACTGAAACAGGTGAACTGCTGAGTTCTTTTCTTAGAGGAGCCTAGGGGAAGATGCCTAAGACCATCTCTAATAGAAGAGCAAGCCAGTTAATACTTCCTTCTTTTTGCCTTCATCATTTTCCCATCCCTGGGACAAAATTCTTGATGTCTGCAATTTATATTATTTACTTATTTATTTGGTACAGGGTCTCACTATGCATCTCAGATTTGTAGTGATCCTCCTGTCTCAGCTTCCCCAGCACTGAGATTACAGGCAGGTACCACCATGCCTCATTTCCATGGCTGCCACGGTATGCCAAGATTCTAGGGCTGGCATGGCATGGCATGGTACTAGAGATCGAACCCAGATCCTTACACTTGCCAAGCAGGTGCTTAGACTGCTGAGCTATCTCCTCAGCCCAGGGCCTGCAGTTTCAAGGTGAGGAGTCTTCTTTTGGTCCACAGTTGCTAATGAATTCGATTCAGTCAGTCAGCTGACTCCCAGGCAGAAGGGACATGGTAGAAGGATCTCGTGGAAGACAGATATCCACCATATGTCACTTGATAGCTGAGAGGGAGTGAGAGAGAGACACAGAGACAGAGGCAGAGAGACAGAGAGACAGACAGAGAGGGGGGCCCTCCCCAGTCACACTGCAGTGACTCACCTCTCATCAGGCCCCGCCTCCTAATAGTGCATTCAGTTACTGAATACATCTGTAAATGAACCCCTGATGAGTCCAGTGCCCCATGACCCAGTCACCTTCCAAATTTGGGGTACATTTTAAAATATAAGCCATATATTCCTCCTCTGGCTCTCAGATGATTTATGTCCAAACTAATATGTGAATGTGTTTAGCCTCTTGTTAAAGCACCAAAATCTTAGCAGTTTTAGCACTGCTGAGAAGCCCAGGTCCCAAGTCTCACTTGAGACTAGAGGCAAACTTAGTAGTGAACCCCTGTAAAAGTTAAAAAGAAAGTTCAGTATTTGCAGGCACTCAGTATTTTGTCCCAGTGATAGAACAGACAGCTCCATACAATAACAGAGGGCAAAATTTCCATTAGGAGACTGATAGAAGAATTCAATCAGATGAAGACCAGATATGCACCAGGGAAGATATTCAATCCTGTAGTTCCACATCAAGCACCTACACAAGTTGTGGTGACATGTGTACTTTAAAGGGCTGGGGCAGGCCTGCCTCCATGGCATTGCCAGTTATGGCCCACGTGGCTTCTCTCTGGGGCAGGCTTTGCTTGCTTGCTTGCCCTCCTCAGATTGTTTATGTTCCTGGCTTTCCCAATTTCCTGGGATCTCCCTTGTACCCTTGGCTTCACTCTGCCAGCTGTATTCATTGCTGTCTCAGGGGCATACTGCCTGGCCTTCCAGGCCATACTCTAAGGGCCAGAGCCTGCCTGGCAAATGCAGGGGCAGGGATTCAATCTCTTGCACTGCATGTTGCACTGGCCCTTCCCTCACGTGTGCTGAACTGGCCACTGAGACTGAGTGTGGTGGTGCACACCTGTAATCCCAGTACTGGGGAGGAGGCTGAAAACAGGAGGATCACTATGAGTCTGAGCTGCATAGTGAGACCCTGTACCAAATAGATTAAAAAAAAAAAAAAAAAAAAAAGGCAGTACCTATGACATTATGTGAACATTAGGCTGTTTTGAAATTTCCTCTACTAGATTAATTCAGATACTATCCTTAAATTCAGCTTTACACAAAATTTGAGGATATAGGTGAAACATAGACACATTCTTTGCCAGAATGTAATATGCACAACTTCTGGTATAGCTGTCAATAGAGGCCTTATTTTGAGCTGAAATCTCATAAGCCTGGCCTTTTCTGTCCATATTCCTATCAGCATTCTGGCCTTCTGAACTCTAACACAAATCTCTCATCAACCTTTGCTTACAGCAACTTAGGGCTTCTCTAGCTTGTGAATCTAAAATTTTCTAAGCTCCTCCTGCAAATAAGTTTTAAAGGCTTCTGAACTACATGGCCAGTTGGAGTCACAATAACTATTTTTCTGGTACCAGGATTTTTCTAGAAGTTCAATTTGATGTCCACTATGCTAAAGAGATAACATTTCCCTAATTCTCTTCCTCTTGTCCCCCTTGTCTCTTCCTGCCCTTGCTTTCACATCTACCATGTGCACAATGCTGTTCACTGAGTGTGCACCAAATAGACACCATTGTGTGAGTAATGAAGTGTAGTCAAGTAGGAAAGATGTATCATGAATATGAAAGCATAAAATACAAATTCTTCTACAGAGTAAAAGAGCAAGGTAATGTGGGGAAAAACAGCATTTTATATAGGGTTTATGAGTAGATAAAATTTCAGCTATTTAAAGAGTAAAAAAGGAACCAGTAATTTAGGATGATGAAAGCTAATGCTGCATAACAGAAAAACAGTTGGTATTTCTACCCCAATGTCTGCCTCTAACATTTTCTAATTATTTAGTCTCTGCTGGACTGTGTGCTAGGGATGATACAGAGATGAGAGCTGGGCATGGTCATCCCCGCTCCTAGTCCCAATTTCTTGGGAGTCTGAAACTACGTGATCATATGAGCCCAGCGACTTGGGACCAGCCTGGGTAAAATGGTGGGACCTTGTCTCTTTAAAAGCAACATAATGTTTGCACGGACCCCACAGCTCAGGGACTTCCAAGACTGGGGTCACACCTCATCCTTGAGAACTTTGGGGACAGTGCTTTGTTTTTTAACAGTGACAACGAGAAAGGCATGGCAGGGCTGGCAGGCAACGGAAGCTTGGGGGATGTAGCCACCTTTTGAGACCATCGGTTATGCCCTCCGCCCCTTCTCAGATGTCTGTGGTCACTTCTTATGTAGCTTTCCATGTTTGTGCACGTAGACACACAAACACAGAAGCAGGTCTTGTGGCATTGTTTTCCAAAATGTAGATCATGTTGCCCATGTTTCTCTGCATCTCGATTCTCCCTCTCTGTGTCTTCACCCCTACTCAACAATGCAATGCTGATTCATTCCTTTCAATGGGTATATAATAGTCCATATGTATGTACTCACCTCTGTTCAGCAATTCTCCTGGCTGATGAGCAAACACCACATTCCCTCCGTGTGTGTGGGGTGTGTGTGTGCACATATGTGGATGCACAAACATCACTCAATGTTCCAATAAACTTCATATTAAAAATGGATATATATGCATATACATATATATACAAGTATATGTATATATATCCCTATATATTAGAAATTCACAATTGAAAAGACAGATAGTATATAAACAAATACTGTAGCAACCAAAGTTCAGCAGAAATCTAAGGTGAGCAAATGAAATTCTGTTCCTTGTATGAAAGTGTCCATATGTGTGGGGGTAATCTAAAGTAAGGACTTTAAATGCTGGGCAGCTGGCTTGTCCTGGTCTCAGCAGAAAAGCACTTTGAAGGAGGATATATGCTTATCAAAAAGAATCAAGGGACATCTCCAGGAGGATCGGGCCGGGGGAAGCTCCAGGTGCCAGGAGCCACATGAGTAATGGCATGCAGGCATCGGAGGGCTTGGTAAGTGTAGGGAACAACAAGTTTGATGAGGTTGAGTCCCCAAATAGGAGGATGTGTTGGGATGGGGGTGTGAAGCTGGAGATAGAACTGCTGACTGAATGACACTAGGGATTCTCTCTGGGTTGCTTGGCAACAAGAAAGCCAGGATGGATGACTCTGTGCTCTCAGAAGAGGCTGCAGTTCCCATGGGGCCTGAAGAAGCTCTGCTCCACCTCAGGGAGAGATAAATGTGCCTGAATCCAATTCCACAGAGTGGGGGACTTCAGGACTTTAGATGCTGGGCAGTTGGCTTGTCCTACCACCCACACGTGCCTGGCATTTCAGCTGAAGCCCGGTACCTGAATCCTAAATGTTTGTCTTCTTTCTTGGACCAAGTAATTTTCATCTTTGCTCCCTACGAATAGAGAAAAACAGTGGATAAAGCCTCATGAGTCCCACAGAACTCATAGCTGTGGTGCTGCCCAGGCCTCCTCTGTAGGGTGCCAAGAAGACCGGCCTACCTGCTGAACCTCTGCCCATAAACTCCAGACACAGAAGGGGATGCTTTCTGTTGTTGTCCCAAGCTCTTCACTGTAACTGGGGTAATGGGTTAAGGAGGATGCGAGGATGAGTGTGTATGGATTGGAGCCTTAGGTCTGAAAGTGTCTCATGGTCATGCTTGTCTAGGAAGTTAAACTTTATCCTTAGGAAATGAGTCCAGGAAGCAGTTTCAGCAAGAAAAAGTCTTGACACAATCTGTGCTTTGGAAAGACTTTCCTGTTGGCTGGTGTGAAGGATGGACTGTACAGGAGCAGAGCTCAACGCTAGAATCTGCACAAGGCAGCTCTTTGAGGGTCAGAGGAGGATTTCTCTCTTTTGCTCACTGTTTCATCTTCATGGTCTAAAGTACCTTATATGTGATTCTGTTCAATAAATATTTGACAAATTGATGGAAACAGGTGGGAAGCTGTTGCCCTAGACCAGGTGAGAGATGCTGTTGATGGGGATGAGGAATCAGAAATGCTGAGAGCTTAGAGACCAGGAAGCATAGCTGGGCAACCAGGTAGAATGGTTTTACCCCGTCATTACGTCACCAAGCCCAGATAATTCTGCAGCCCAGCTGCAGGGAGGTCAGTACTGTTGATGGATTTGAGATTCTCTGTTTGTCATCTCAGAATTCAGGCTTCTAGATTGAGGAGCTTCTTTTCCAGGAAGTCTGGCCCGGGTACCATTCATTCTGGGCAAAACCTATGACATTATGGCTCAGGATAGAGCCACTAGAGAGAATTGTCACTGTGTTTACTATCAAGTCAGGCTAGAAAAGATACATCTAGAGTTTCCATTCCTGACATACTTTTATATGTAAATTATAAAAGGATATGGGTAAAATAAATTATTCTCTCTGGCTGCTTGCAAAGCTTAAACTTGTTACAGTTTCTGTGTATGTGTCCCCCAAAGCATCATGTAGTCATTGAGACACAGTTCTACAGTTTGTGATTAACTCATGATCCAAGGCAGGGAGGATGGGTCTGAGTACTGCTGGGATTGTGGGTGTGAGTGCTACACCCAGCCTAGTGCCGATAGCCTAAAGACAATATAAGGGAGACGGGCTTGCTCTCTGTAGCCACTGTGGCTGTCACTCCTCCCATTTGCGCTTGCAGTTTGGCTGCCTTCTGCCCTCTGCCATGTGCCAGTCTGCCTTGGAGCCAGTTGAGTATGGATTGAAACTGCAGTAACTGTGAGGTAGATAAACCTTTCCTTCCTTCATTTTGAGTGTTGGATATTTGTCCTAGCAATGAGAAAAGAGTAACTAAGACAACCTCTTATACTGGAAGGATCCTCTTTAATACCTTCTGATAACCTGAAGGAATTCCCAGGTTGGGTCTCGGTAGGTAAATCATTTTATTCATCAGGTTATTTTGTATGGTGATGGGGTGATTTGGGTTGAAGGTTGCTGTTGTGAGCCAGTGCAGCTTCTGTCTTAGGTGGAAAGTCAGCCAGGTTCTTAGCTATAAATAACAGAAAGAAATTTTGGTTAGTATAAGCAAAAAAAGAAAGATTAAAAGTTTTTATTCGGTCAACTGTTCATATATCACACAATCTTCGATTAAGCCAGTTTTGAATGTGCAATGCAGTGGTACTGATTATGCTCACGTCATACAACCATCACCACTATTTATTTTCTTTTTAAAGATTTATTTATTTATTTGGTACATGGTCTTGCTGCACAGCTCAGATTCGTAGTGATCCTCCTGTCTCAGATTCCCTAGTGCTGGGATTACACATGTGTGTCACTACACCCTCTATCAGTGGCTGGCTTGGCACAGGGTTGGCACAGCATGTGGTACTGGGGATTGAACCTGGGTCCTTGCACTTGCCAGACAGGTGCTTAGGCTGCTGAGCTATCTCCTTGGCCACCACTATTGATTTTCAAAACCTTTTATTTCAAAACCTTTATTGCTCTGATGAATGTTACTCACTGAAGTAGTAACTCCCCATTCTCTTCCTACAACACATAGAAACATTGATCCACTTCGCTTCTGTGTGACTTCGCCTCTTACCTGTATTTCACACAAATAACATAAGGTAGCATTTGTCCTTTTGGGTGCAACTTACTTCGCTGATATTAATATGCTCAAGATGTATCCATGTTTTATTACGTGTCAGAACTTTACTCCTCCTAATAGCTGGGTAATATTCCACTCTGTATATATCATATTTTTTATCCAAGAAATGAAATTTTATGTTTTTGAGAAGCTTCTAGAAAGCCAATTCTAGAGCCTGTCTTAGGGAATTTCCTTGTTGCTGGAGACTATACCCAACTCCTGCAACTTGAATAAGGCCAAGCTTATTTTGTCTCGTGTTTTTAGTACATAGTTGACCAGCTCCAAGGCAGGAAGGCATGGTAGAAGGCTCTGGTGGAGGAAAACTTCTCATAGCATGGCAGCCAGGAAGTAGAGAGTGAAAGGCTAAGCCAAGGAGAGAAACCCTTCCAGACATGCCCTAAGTGAGCCACCTCTTCGGACCACTTCATAAGGACACAGTTAACTATAAACTCATTATTCCACTATCCCACGCATGAATATAGTGGTCCCATGATCTGATCAACTCCCAGAGCTCCCCCTATGATGGCATGAGATTTTAGGGGGATGACTAGATATACAGTAAAAGAAGCCTCTATGTCCAGCTTGACCTTTGGGTTCTACAGGGATCTGGGATCTCACATTACTTGAGCTAAAGTGTCTTGTCTGTAGAATGGAAATATACTCTTGGACAGATGTTCATGCATTTGAGGTAATCCACACAAGCCACTCAGCATAAATGGTGGCCCCTAAGTAAAAGATCCTTATACATGCAACTTTACTATTATGGCTCACAAGTGTGTCATTTATGCTTCTTCCTCGTACTGCACCAGTCTTTTTTTAAAAGAAAGAAAGAAAAGCAAGTTGCTCTTTCAACTTTTTTTTTCCCATTGATTTTCCTTTCTTGGAGTCAGAACCTCTGAGGAAAGGCAAAAGGCTCTCATCCTGGTAGAGTGAAATTGTTGAGGCCATGTGGCCAGACTGGCCTGACATCTTTTGTAGACTCAGGGCTGATCTCAGGCTTTGCTTTTCTAGTATAATCCTGCTCTGTGGCAATGAGACAGGGTCAGGTGGCCGGAGGCCATGGTTAATGTAAGGGAAGAGAATACAGCTCCTTTTGCACCTGCGGCCTTGTTGACTTTAGCTGGATCCTTAAGGCTCCGCATGCTTGCCATAGGAACCAGTTATAGACAGGGAGAGTATTGTAGTGCTTCCAGGAAATAGATACACCTGGCTTCCAGTCCTGGCTCTGCTCTGTGTGGGACAGGCTTTCCATGTTATAGGACCAGGGGAAGGAGTGGCATACTGGATAAAGCTACCTTTGGGGGACTCTGAGGACATAGGTACCAGGGGCACCTGTATAGAAGCTGGCACATCCAGCTGTCTGCGGTCGACTGAGTCTGTCCTCCTGTGTGTTCAAGCACAAGGCTTTCTAAAGCAACTCAATCACAGAGTGCTGACCTAATGAACAGATCCATCCGCTGAATGAATTCAGAGCTGAATGAGGTGTGCTGAGGTGTGGGCTGGCAGGAGGAAGCTGAGGGTAAGAGTGTGTCCTGGAAGGGGCTCTTTTTGTCTCTGGCCCCCTTCTCTTACCCTGGCTTTTCTTTCTCACTCTGCTCCCTACCCCTGGCTGTGACAGGTCGCGCCGCGCACTCTCCTCTGCTGTTTCTTTCCAACGCGATGCCTCCGGCCTGCAGCCTCTGATGATAAGCTGCAACCTCTGAAACGTGAGACTTTTCTCCCCCAAGTTGTGCACATGAGGTACTTTGCCCTAGCAAAGTCAAACCAGTGAACACAGAGGCAGGTGTGTCTTTTCAGGCCCTCCTCAGCAGGGAAGGAGCAGGACAATTTTCTGTTCATTGCATGTGAGTTGAGATTCAGTGACCCCGGCTGGGTAGAGGCACAAACTGGCTTAGAAACATCCTGAAATGGCATTCGGCCCTTATTCCCTCAAGTGTTTTGTTTACTGTGAAATTGATTTTTTTTTTTCTTGGTATAAACCTTGCTATAACAAAATTCTTCACCTACCATCCAGATGCCATTAGAAATTGGAATTGTGTGCTGAATTGGGGCATTGTTCTCAACGCTGCTGGGAAGGCCATGGGGGTGATGCCACTACTGAAGTGCTAAGGCATCTTCTCACATCTGTGATAAATACTGTTAGAGTCCTTTAGGATCAGCTGTCACAGCACTGGTGGGGCAGGGTACCAGTAATGACTACAATTAGGATGGCCCTTCATATAATGCAGACCATTTGACTCCAACATTTTGCCCTTTTCAAAATAAACAAAGCTGTATCCGTCAAGCGATGGTGATGAGCCCTCATTTTATAGATGTGCATGCTGAGAATTAGCGATATTAATTGGCTCACAGCCCGTTTGGGGCCACACCCAGCATCTTCTGGCTTCCAGTTCAGAGTTCTGTTTACTTCCCCACTCCAAGCTGGCAATGAGGTAACTACCAATTTTACTGACCTAGAAGTTAGTAATCTAAGGGCTGGGGAGATAGCTCAGTGGACCAAGCATTTGCTAAGGTAACAGTCAGGGGCCAGGGTTCAATTCCTGGCACCGCATACGACACTGGCCCCACCCCCAGCCTCACTGAGCTAGCGATGGAGTCCCAGCATGTAATCCCAGCTCCAGGGAGGCAGAAAATAGGAGGATCACTACTGCATAGTGAGACCCCCTCCCCACGTGTTAGTGATCTGGTCACAGGGTGGCCATTATTTGACCTCCCTCCATCTCGAGAGGGCCATGCCTATAGTGAATCTCCCTCTCCCCTGCCTTCCTCCCCAATCCCCTTCCTCTCGCTCCCCACTTCCCTCCATCTTAGGTCTCTCTCCAAAAATGAAAACACTTCTGAGTAGGAGCAGGAGCCTGAGATCTGCCTGCAGCCAGAAGGTGTTCGGGAGGCTCCTTGTCTTATGCTTCAGGGGCAGTCGTAAATTGATATTTTCTGGTCTTCACGCCTCTGGCAGAGATGGGAGGGGTGGGTTGGGAAAGTGACATTTCTGTAAATAACCACACCTGTTTTAAGAGCAGAAGGATTGGCATGTTCCCGTAGCCTCATCAATTACCATCAACCTTTCGCAAAGGGAGCCCCAGGGGAGAGAATCTCTTCACACTGTTATGATTATTTATAGATGCCTCTTCCTGTCCATACTCCAGGGTGTGGGGGGAGTGTGGCTTGCTGGGTAACAGCCTCTTCTGCATGTGTGCCTGTCCTTCCTGGCCAGGTGCCATTCCTTCCTGTCTCTTCACTGTGGAGGACAGAGGGATCTGGGCCCTGGGATCGTGCAGATGTGGCAGGGGAGCCCTGGGGCTGTGCACCTGGGTTTCTGTCACATGCATCCTTCTCCCAGTGGACACTAACGGAAGGACCCCTTTGCTGCTCATGAGCAAAACAGGATAGTGGTTTAATAAACATGCTTTGCATTTGGATGACTTGGATTCAAATCCCACCTCTGCCATTTGCAAGCTCTGTGGCTCTAGTTAATTTTCTTAGGGCTTCTTGTAGCTTTCTTATGTGTAAAGTGGGATAATAGCACTTTGTCATAGGATTTGGTAGTATAGCAGACAGGGGGTTATCTGAGAGACAGAGGGGGGTAGAAGAGACACAGAGAGACAGAGGCAGAGAAAAACAGGCAGAGGCAGAGGCAGAGGCAGAGACAGAGAGAGACTTTAACAGAAATCCTTCACAGTCCTTATATCCAAAGTATAGGCAGGGACTTTTTCCAAGAAGGTAAGGGTAATCAGTAATGACTAGACAAGGAACAGTTTCTGAGAATGCGACAGGTCAGAGGGGACAAGTTAGGGGCAGGTGGGGAGACTAAAACATCATGTTTGAAGTGTTTACTGGGACCTATCAGTAGTGTACTCAACACCTGCAACCAAACCATGTTGACTGGGTGGGCAGAATGCCTTAGGTCAGCCTTTAGCTGTTTTACCCTGGACTGCCTAGTGTAGAGATAAGAAACTAGCATCTTAAGAAGAGGAGAGCAATAAACAAAGACCAGGGCCAGTTGTAGTCTGTTACTTAGGGATTCCAGAAAGCTAGGATTTAGGTAGGCAGATAACAGCTTATCCCAATGGCTCTTTGTTGTCTCCTCCCTTGCTGGAGATGTTAATGGTTATCTCCTCTCCTCTTTGTAATCTTTTTACTTAACATTTGTGTGAGCCTACATTAGACAAATAGTGAAAGTCAACAGAGATTATAGTCTTTCTTAACTAAAGTAATTATGCACATGAGCACATTCCTTAGCCTGTCTTTGAGTACTCAATAAAAGTAAGATGCTTCTGTGGGTTGGGGCTCACTTCAAGAGAGACAGGTCTCAGTGAGACCTCTGAGCTGAATTCATTGGGTCTTCTCGTCCTTTCTTTTGGCACAGACACATAATGACATGCAACAGTCTAGGTTTGGAGTCAAAGCTAGCCAATTCTCGAGAAAGAGGGTTGCGAATGTGTCACACTGAGTGGAGAGGTCTTCAAAGGTGGTTCAACTGTAGCTGAAGAAAGGAGGCTGGCTAAAGTGACAGAAAGCCCAAGTCCATATTGGGATTAGTTATCTGTACCTCATGGATTTTCCTACTCAGTCTTCTCTTTTTCAAATTCTATTATTATCATGGAAATATAAGTAATTACTCTATGAACTACTTGCATTAATGTTTTATAATAAACTCAAAACAGCAAAACAAGCTCACACATGCCTAACCCCCCACTCGCACAATAAACTCACAGCCACTTGGTTCGTCAGTGCCCCCCAACATGATTTGAAACACATCCCCAATGCCATGTCTTTTCACTTATAAAACTTATGTACATATTCTGAAAGATATGAACTTAAAAAAATCATAACATCATTATAACAATAAAAAATCTGACATTTTCATCATATAAGTAAATAAATATTTCATCAACACTCAATTTTTCCCCATTGGCTTACGATTTTTCTAGTTGGTTTATGGGTCTCAAGATTTACATACCGCAGTTGACCATTTCTGTGTTCTCAATGTTTAGTTTCCTCTTGGAATTTCTTTTTTATTCTCTTTTAGTTCATTTCTTGAGACCACATCACTCCCACTTTCTAGCAAGGAGTGCACCCAGGTCCTGCCATTCATCTTACTCTTTCTGTCCCCCCAGAGGGCCTTGGTCTCATTCCAGTTTATTTATTTGTGAGACTACATTGTAGTGTCATCATGTGTTTCCTCAGATAGTGAACAGTGATTGGTTGTCCCATTCTGTGATGTCACAGCACTTGGTAATTGTGGCCCAGCGCATTATTTCACACAGAGGTTTACAAAAGTGGCATTCTAGTTCTACCATTCTTTCCTCATGTGTCATACAGAATCCCTCTGTGGAGAGAATTATTTTTCTTACCAACCAGTTGGTACCTTTTGACATTTGGGAAAAAACAAGTTAAATGCATGATTCTTTCCCAACATATACCAGGATTCAGAGTTCCTTAGAACCTCCAGAGGTAACCCCTGAGAATTTTTGCTCTACAGCATTATCAGGAACTCATGAGCATAAACAAATGTCCATGTTTCAGTCTATCGCCTTTATTATTCTCCAGTGCTCAGATTGTTTTTAGTTCCTGACTAGTGGCTGCCTCCTTCCCAGGTTGCTTAACCACGACCAGTTGTCCTTGATAGGTTCCTTCCTTCCTTCCTTCCTTCCTTCCTTCCTTCCTTCCTTCCTGTCTGTCTTTCTTTTTTCTTTGTCATGTACTGAGGTTTGAACTCAGGACCAGGCATGCTGCTGAGCTATCTCCTCAGTCCAGGGTCCTTGCTTTCTAAAAAGAAAAAAAAATGTTACATCTTGGAAATGGGATTTCGGAACAGGGTTTGAACTCATGAGCTTGCACTTGCCAGGCAGGCACTTATGCCATGGAGCTACCTCCCCAGCCCCCCTTTGTTTAACTTTTATTTGATTTAAAATCTTTTTTTCTTAGGGCAAAGAACTTGGTGTTTAATCACAATAACACAATTTCTTATTCGCTTTATTCCCTTTTATGTTAGTACACTCATGCCTATGATAATGCTAAAAGTATAGTTACTAAAATAGCAGCATTGTTATTTGTACTTCTTCTGTATGTCTCACTAGAGATGCGCAATCAAGTTACTGCATCTTCAGGGGGTTTCAAGTAGTGTGTCTCTGCATCACTAAACTTGGTCCGGAGCATAGTGGTGTTGGAAGGTGGTGGAACTTGGGGGAAGCTGAGTCAAGTAGAAGGCAGTCAGGCCATGGGGCCACCGTTGTGAATGGATTAGTGTGGTTCTGTGGGAGTCCTAACTCCCATGGGACTGGATTCACACAAGAGCTGGTTGTTATGGAGTGGAGCTACCTCCACATACCTGGCCCCTTCTGCATGTATCCAGATCCTTCCCTGTCTTATTGAAGTGTTTTATCTTTTCAATTTCTTTTGTCACACTTTTTAATTAATTATATAGATTGGTTGGTTTCACTTTGGCAGCTATGTAAATGCCCATTGCCTACTTTCACCTCTCCCCTTCACTAGCCCTCGCCCTGTGCTCCTACCTGCTTTCACGTTTTCAGAAGGTTTCAGTGTGTGTAGTTTGCTTCTTTCCATCCCCATTACCTGCTGGGCTCAGTTACTGAGGCACAACATCCGACTTCCACAATTTAAAGGAGAAAGTTTAGTTTGGCTCACAAGTTGTAGAGGTTTCCATCCATATTTGTCAGGCTCTAGGGCAGGGCAGCATGGCCAAGGTGATGGCAGGGAAGGCTTGTTCATGGCATGGTAGCAGAAACAGCAAGGGAGCATGGGAGGAAAGGGGATCTCTCTCTCCACTTCCACCTCCACCTCCACCTCTCTTCTATCTCCTCCTCCTCCTTCACCCCCTTCTTCACCTATCTCTACCTCCACCTTAACCTCTACAACCACTTACCTCCTCCTCCTCCATCTCCGTCTCCATCTCCATCTCACCTCCCTCTCCACCTCTATCTCCACCTTCACCTCCTCCTTCACTTCCACCTCCACCACCACTTCCTCCACTTCTATCTCCATTTCATCTCCATCTCCACCTATACTTCTGCCTCCTCCACCTTCACCTTCTTCACCCCCACTTCTACCACAACCTCCTCCTCCACCTCCATCTCTATTTCATCTCCATCTCCATCTTGTCTCCATCTCCACTTCCTCTTCCTCCTCCATCTCCATCTCTGTACTTATACCTATATCACCTCCACATCCATCTACACCACAGTGACTCATCTCTTCCTACTCAACCTCACCTCCCACCGTCACACATAGTTACAAACCCAGGAATCGACTAATCCAGTATCACACATCCATGACCCAGTCTAGTATGCATCCCCCTCCAAGTGTATGAGGCTTCAGGAGATATCTACACATAAACCATAGCACTGCCCTTACACTTACTCCCTTTCTCTCTTATTCCTTTACTCTTGTCTAAAAATAGTTTTGTTAGCTGTTAATATTTTTAAAATATTACATCTATATTCATGAGGACATTCGTTTGGAATAGCCAATGTCTTTGGATTTTGGTACCAAGTTTACTCTCGTTTCAACATTAAATTGAAATTGTTCCCTCTCTTCTATTTTCTAAAAACATAAGAAGCATCAGGAACACATCAGCTGCTCTACATGAGAAAGTATAACTCAGCAAAGTGGGGACAGACCTCGGCTTATAAGTGGTTCTCCTGAGAAAGCAGGGCACTTATTTGAGATTGTCTCCCATAGGCCATGTGGAGTAAGTACGTGGGTTCTAGATCAAGGCTGATTCTAGATCAGGGAGATAGCTTAGTGGAATAAGTGCTTACCTGGCAAGTGCAAGGTCCTGAGTTCAATCCCTGGTACTGCAAACAAAACAAAACAAAAAAACAAAAAAACCTGCTTGGGTTCCTGCCTGGCTGTGTGTTTTTGGGAGATTTGGCATTATTTATTTTAATATTTTGATATAATTCAACAGGGAAGCCATTTGGAGGTAAAGTTTTTGTTTCTTGTTCTACATTTCGGTCTTGATTTTTTTCCTTTGATATTGTTTTTGTTTTGCTCTAGATGTCTAAAAGATTTTGATTTTGCTGTCTTAGTATTTGCCTAATTTGTGGAGTAATTTAAAAATATTATAATGTCACATTGGTCTGGCTATCACTTTCCTAGAATGTTTGAACCTCTTAAGAAATTTTATAGTAGATTCGAGGAGAGGTGAGAACATGTTAATTCTATGCCTGTTTTAGTCCTTAGGCAATGTTTACAAATCACCCAGAGTTCTATTTGAATCTGAAAATATGAGTACTCCCGTGAAAACCCACAGAGAGCCTTTGGACTGAGGTAGTGGTCCTGAGTACTGGAATTAGTTCTTATGAAATAAAAGTGGGAGGACATCTGATTGATTTCCTATTTAGGTCTCTCTGGAGTCAGGTGTAGTACAAAGTCTTCACACAGAGTTTCCCGTCTATGCCTCAGTCTCCTACAAGTGGCTATGGTTACCATCCCTTGCTCACAGTGTAAAGCAAGTTATGGAGAAGTTTGCTTTTCTGCAGTCACAAATGCTCTCCACCCACATGGTTTGGTGTTTCTATAGATACAGCAGCTGGTCCTGCCACCTCCCACTTATTAAAAGGAGCCACACAGGAACAGAGAGTCCCTCTAACATGCAGGTGTATCCAGGAGCCTGAATTATTTCTGTAGTAGTGGAATGACATCACATACCTGGTCTCGTTGACTTGTCTCAGGGACCCAACAAAAACACTTCTCCACCTCCACCCCTGCGAAAGACAAAACCTCTAAAGGAGAACAGTTAAGACTAGACTAGGCTGAGGGTGGCCAGGTAAGCTGGTGTGGCAGGAGGAGAATCCCTCCCACTCAAGCAGAGCAGCACAGGTAAATATGTTCATGATAGCAAAGCCAGCAGCAAGAGCCCAGGGTGGGTGAGGGGTGGCGGTGGGCGGGATCATCATAGGCCAGGTGGGAGGCCAGCCTCAAAGGAAGCATCAGGAAGACGCCAGCTGCTCTATGTGAGGAAGCATAGAGGGGGTGTACTTCGGGCCTTCAAGTGGTTCTCCTGAGAAAGTGGGGCCCCTACCTGAGATGGCCAGGTGGAGTAAGCACATGGATTCTAGATCAAGGTTCCTTCCTGGCTGCATGGCCTGCAGCTGGTTCCTTGGTTTCTTCTTACCTCCATTCCTTCAGCTACAAAATGAGGAGGAATACCCCTACTTCCTTGTGTTTCTGACAAGATCAATGAGACAATCTATGTGACACATTTAGAACGGTTCCTGATTCCCTGTAAGAGCTACAAATACTCTTTCCAAGTACAGACGATCCTTATTTGCAGATTTCCTGCTTGTCAGTTGGCCCTACTTGCTAAAATTTCTTGTCACTCCCAGGTCAGTGCTCTCAGTACTTTCCGCTTGGACTCAAGCAGGTGGTGAAAAATTTGAGCTGCCCAGTGATGCACGCATTTCCAGCTGAAGATGAGCGAGGCAACCTTCTGCCTTCTTGTTTCAGGACTTACACTCTAAGCTAATGTCCTTTCCACAGTTGGTTCAGCGTTGCTTCTTTTTCTTTTTTTCTTTTCTTTTCTTTTTTTTTTTTTTTTATGATTTTGATGTTGAAAATGTCCTCCAAGCATAGCACTGGATTGCTGTGTGGTATTCTCAGGCATGAGGTGGCTTCATGTGCGCCTTAGGCAGAAAACACATTAGAGAAGCTTTCTTCTTCAAATTCAAGGTATAGCATTGTGGGCTACGGGCTCAGTGTTCATAAATCAACTGTGCATTGAATAAGATGCCCTTAAATACAGATGTCGTGGGACAAGGCTATGTATTGATTACCTGCTGAAAATGTTATGGCCAGAGGCTCACTAGCACCTAACCTGGTATTTTTCCCAAGAGCAATGGTTTCATATTCGCCATGACCTTAAAGAACATATGAATAATGAGAATCTGCTGTATTCTATTACCCAGATCCTGCCATCGGTGTATCCCTGGGAAGGGACACCCGTAGAAGCCAGCAGATCTCTTCACAGGGACATGAATACATATGATTTAAGACCTATTTTATAAGGATCTATGCTTGTCTTGGCAACAGTGGAAGAACAGCACAGGTATTTGGAGAAATCCTGCTCATGGGAGTACATTTTTTTTTTTTTTAAAGCAGTGGAGCATCCCTGGGGCCTTTGTGTAGGGGCAGGATCTGGCCACTTGGTAGCTGCTGCCCTTAGGGGAGCTTAACCCCACCTGTCGTGCCAATGCTAGGCAAAGCTCGTCCTGGCCAAGAGACCGCGCTGCACTTCTACTCCATCTGTTGCTTCAGCTGGCCTCAGGAGGTGCCTGATCCATACCTGAGACAAGGCTAAGGTTATGGCCACTAAGTCATGGTTGAGAACTTTGCTGCAGGGTTCCACAGGAGATGCCGGGTCCAGGGTCTGCAAAAGTACCTATGAGCACCTTTTGCTGGGCTTCAGGTGGGGAAGTATCCAGTGGGCACCGGCAGGCGGATAGGGTCTCTACCTACACGTGCATGGGCTGGGCCATAGTTGAGAAATGAATGCAATATGCTTAGAATCTTTTCCAGAGTGTCAGGAGAAAATGGACCAGGGTATGGTCACAGTATCTCAGGAAAGGGAGCATCACCCATGCTGGCCATGACATCCCATGGCAAGACCTCAAAGTCAGAGCCCAGGGAAGTCAGCATGGCTCTGTGATACCATGGCAAACAGGTCACGGTGCAGCTGGCCCTGCATATATACAGGTACCACATCTGTGGACTCTCCCAATTTTCACAGAAAGAAAATACACAGAGAAACTGTTGCATCTGTACTGTGTAGATTCTGTTTCTTGTCATGATTCACCAAATAATATAGCCATTTACACAGCATTTACATTGGATTGTGTGTTATAAATAGCTTAGATGTGATTTTAAATATACAAGGGGATGTACATAGGTTGTATGAAAGTACCATGCCACTTTAATAAGGACCTTGAGCATCTTAAGCCTCTGGTGACAGCAAGGTGGGTCGTGGAATGACTATCCTGTGATCTAAGGACAAGACTGAGAAGCCAAAGCTCTGTAAACACTCTATGATGAGGACATTACACCATCACAAAACAGGACTTGCTACCCATACAACCCTATATGATGGGACTGCGATGTGGCTTTACAGCATCTACACTGCACCATCGCAAAAGCCAGGTCATCACGTGAGAATCCAATATCCCAACAGCACCTTGCCATATCATCACAGGTATATCGCGCTATCCTAACCCAAACTCTAAGGCTCCAGACAGCACGCTCATTTCTCAAGGGTTGTAAGAGCATATAATTGGAGAATTAATGACTATAATCTCAGCCCTGTCTCAGGTACCTTTGACCATATGCCATATATATATATATATATATATATATATGTATAGCGTGATAGAACCTATTTTTGATCAAATTATATGATTGCATGTTATGGTTTGTGTCTAGTTGTCCCCCCAAAGCCGCATGCAGTCATGGGGCAGGGACTTCTAGAGTTTGAGATTAACTCATGATCCACTGGGATTATGGGTGATCCAAAGCTGGGATTATGGGTCTGAGTACTGCTGGGATTAGTGGTGTGACCTGAGGTGAATAGACTGAGGTAGAGAGCCTCAGTATAATATAAGTGAGCCTGAGATAGAGACAGACGCTCTCTGTGTTGCCATTACTGTTGCTGTCCCACTGCCATGAACTGCTGCTCTCTGCCATGTGCCAGTCTGCCTTGGAGCCAGCTGAGTATGGATTGGAACCTCCAGGAACTGCGAGCTAAGCAAACCTTCCCTTCCTTCACTTTGGGTGTTGGGTATTTGTCCCAGCAACGAGAGAAGAGTAACTGAGACACTGCATCTCATCTGCTCTGAGTCCAGATGTCTGGCCCAGCCTGTGATCACCGCTGACACAAACACCTGAAGCAATTCCCTCCATAGCTGCCTCTTGCTCCATGGGTGGGCATGGCTGTTGCTCTGTTGGAGTGAAGACAGAGAATGTCCTTCTTTACCTTTTTACTGCTTCCAGTAGAGCATGGCTCACAGGAAGAACAAATGAGGGACAGACTATTTGGTAGATTTGGGATTTAGTGAACCCAATCAGATGATCTTGAGGTTGTCATTTGAGCCCTATAGTCATAGGCATACAAGAAACCTCAGACTCCATATTTCTCAGAGTTTATTCATTCCACTGTTCATTTTGCCATGTTCCTCAATTACTTTTTATTAGTTCAGAATATTTTAAGTCAACTCATCTATTAAAAAGTGCAAATATATTTCTTAAAAAGTAAAAAGAACCAACAGGATGGACATGTATTGGCGCCATACCTTCCTGGGAGCCCTCCCCTAGTCTTTTGCTGGAACTATCCTGACACTGGCCTCCATACCATGTGTTACAAGTTGGAGCTGCATTCCAGATGCTGTAGGTAACCAGGGCAATCTCTCGTCCCAAGGAATGTAGGGCTATCTGCATTTGGTGGCATCTGCCTAAACCAGTGGAGATGGGACTTGTCTGCAACCAGGATGGTTGAGTGCTTCTCTGGTGGGCCAAGGAGACTTACCTTAGCTTCCTCAAGCACATCATCAACAATCAGCAGGATAGGACACAGAGGCTCTTGTGATTTTGCTGGCAGAAACTGCAGTCCTGAGGTTCATTACTGGATAGTTCACATTTATTAAGCCTTTGTGCGACAGCGACCTACTTTCTGTCTCTTTCTAATTCTCACAACAACTGTATCACATTGTATAGTTTACTATCCCTGTTGAGTTGTTAAGTGACTGGCACAAGGTCACACGATGACAGATGGAGCAAGAGTTCAGCTCCAGACTGGCTACTCTCTGCTTCCAGGGTCTGAACTCCTAACCATGTCATCCAACTCTGACTTATTCTCCTCTTTGGTGCCTGTCTTCACAGAGTGGCTGGGAACCCAAGTCGGGGAAGGCAGGTCACTGCATTTGGAAGGCTGTCTTGCTCACCATTTCTGCTCAGATGTATCCATGCTTTGGGGTTTGGAGAAGCCAGTTGTAAGGTCCAGAGCCCGTGGGGCCAATGGTCCGCAGACCTAAGGGACAGTCTGTCTCTGAGGATGTCTGGGGACCTGGGCAAAGCTGCACCACATGCGGAAACAGACAGGGACCTACTCTAGGGCAGATAAAACAAATACCATGAGGGGAGAGGATGTGGTTAATTCTATCGCCATCATTTTCCTTAATTTACCACAACTCCCTTGGCTGTTCGGCAGTGATTACTCCTTCTGTGGCACGTGCCCTTTTTGCTAATTTGTTCCTGGACTCCACCTACGGTAGCCACGGCTGGCGCTTTCTGCGTCTGCAGCCCTTCTCCACTTGCTGACTTGCTGAGAGCTGTATCGGGCACAGCATGTTGGCTTTTGGTCATGGAGCTTCCCAGATGGACGAAGCTCTTGGGAAAGAGCGCAGAACTTTACCCTGAGGTCTAGCTCATTCACATACATATCATACTACCTCCAAAAAGTCAAATACATGTCCACCCATGTTCACAGGCACACAATTTCACAATAGACATTGTGGCAGCAGCCAAAAACGTCCACCAGTGAAGAAGGGATACACACATTCACTGCACACACAGTGGAACATTATTCTGCAATAATATATAAAATAATAATCTATACTGCAATATAGATGAATAGTTTTTCAAAATGGCAAGTGAAAAAAGCTGGACTCAAAAGTCACATTGCATGACTCCATTTACATGAAATGCTTCAAATAGGTAAATCCACAGAGGGCAGGTTGGTACTGCTAGGGGCTGGATGGACAGCAAATTTATGGATACTCCCTTTGGTTTTGCTATAACAAAACACCCAAGGCTGCCGTATAAGTACAAGTGGCTTGTGGGCACATGGTTCTGGTGGCAAAGAGTCTACACTGTCGGGCACTGGTCTCAGGGGAGGGAGGAAACAAAAATCAGGGAGGGAACAGATACTCCTTCTTTTATAATGACCTACTCTTGTGGGAAACTAACTCTGTCCTGTGAGAACTACATTCATACCTCCCAGAATGGTGCTGCTACACCCCAGTTATCTCCCGTAAGGCTCCCTAAGACAATTACACTGGGAAATAAGCTGCAGCATGGGATACCTCAAGCAATAACCTGGGGTTTCCTTTTAGGGTCATGAAAATGGCTGGGAACTAGACACAGTGATGATTGCGTGGCACTGTGAATGCACTTCTCTCAGTGACTCTTCTCTCATTGCTGGGGAAAACACCCGACACCCAAAATGAAGGAAGGAAAGGTTTATTCAGCTCACAGTTATTGGAGGTTTCAGTCCATACTCTGCCGGCTCCAAGGCAGAGCGGCACATGGCAGAGGGTAGCAGTTCATGGCGGCAGAACAGCAACCATGGCAACAACAGGCCAACACTGGCAACAGAGTCTGTCTCTCTGTCTCTCTTACATTACATTCAGGCTCTCTGCCTCAGCCTACCCACCTCATGCCACACCCATAATCCCAGCAGTAGTCAGACCCATAATCTCATCCTTGGATTGCCCATAATCCCAGTGGATCACGAGTTAATCTCAAACTCTAGAAGTCCCCGCCCCATGACTCCATGAGGCTTTGAGGGGACAACTAGACACAAGCCATAACAGTACTGAATGCCACTAAACTGTTCATTTGAAAATGGGTAATTTGTGTAACACGAATATCACCTCAATAAGACAAGGCTCAGGAAGGGGACTCTTGAAGACCTGTAGAATTTTTGCAAGGATTTGAAGATCTCCACATTTGCCTAGTTTTTTTTTTTTTTTTTTAAAATCAGAAGTAGCATGTATTATTTCTATCTTTACATGCTCCAAGTGGATAACAAATGATCCATGCTGACAGTCAGCTAACCAGAGGTGGAACCCAAAGCCATCTGCGTGAGGAGAGGGTGATGGGACGGGACATGCCCAGGCAGGAGAGTGAAACTCCAGAGATTCATCACCTGGGGGAGGAAGAGAGGGAGAAGATCCGCTTTTACTCGGTTTTCCTATGACCTACAAAAAAAGTCAATTAAAGGACACATAATTAAATAGCAGCATATTTATAGGGAAATGGAAAGTGTCCTATCCATGCATTTTCCCTTAAAGTTCATCGTTTTACTTAATTATAAAAGCAACATTAATATGTTATAGGTTGGAAAGCGCAGAGAAGCATAAAGAAGAGGAAAATCATTTATTATCCCACCATGTAGAAGTAGCCACTCTGAATAGTTTTATTTGTTTTTTCAACTGTGTATCTTTGTCCTTCATTTGAATAGCTGAAGTCCCTTGATGGATACAGATTTGAGGCAACTTCTTTTCCTCATAATGTCACAGAATAAGCTCTCCACTGGTGTTTTGCCATTGCTTTGTACACATCATTGTGCTGGCTGTGTGATATTGCAGCGCAGGAAGGGACGGTTAACTATTCTCCTTTTCTAAGACATTTTGCACCCGCTGCCGAGAGCTAAACACTGAGTTGCACACACAATGGAAGTTGTAGGTGTGGGCGGTGGAGGGGGACTTCAGAGATCTTAGGGAGCTGTGCAATGGGATATTCACAAACCTTGGTCAGGGTGACGGAGTATGACCTTGGGAAGGGGACACTGACATGTGATTACAATTTTACCAACGGGAAACAAACCCACGGAAACTCACAGTACTTTATAGCCTGTTTGGAGAACAAGCAGAATGGCGATGTCGGCTCACAGCCTGGAAAAGAGAACCTGAGTTGGCAGATGAGTCCTAACCCCGGTTATGTGTTTCGCATCTGCGCAGTAGCTATCTGCGTACCTCCTGCGTGCCCTGTGTAGGCATCGCCTCCATATGAGAGAACCTGTGCATATCAAAGGAGCATGGCTCCCAGCCAAGCAGCTGGTCCCTGCGCGTGACTGAAGATTGCTGAGGCAGTGTGATCAGGGCCACAGTGTGGCTAAGATGTGGTGAAGACCACCATGGAGCACAGAGGGGTGGATAGAGCCAGCCTTCATTGCAGAGATGGGGGCTGGGGACAGGGAGGTCCATGTAGAAGGTGACTCTTGAGCTGAGATTCTGCAAATGGACTAGAAATGGAGAGTCTTCTGCGCTCTGCTGTGTGATCTGTACCCCTTTTGGTTCCGTATTTACCTCAGCTTCTGGGTTGGCTCCCGGCACCTGTAGGGGGTGCTGTGCTACCCCTGTGCATTCTCATTGCTAAGGCGGGTTTAGGGTCTTGCACTTGCGTGACAGCAGTCTGTCCCTGGGAAATAAGCCTGCTGTTTCTTATGGCATGGAGTCTTCCCAGCCTGCAAGGCTCCAGATGACAGGATCTAGGACTAGTAGATTTGTCAAGGTGACACATGTCCCCCAGAAACATGAAAGCTCAACCATGCCCGCTCCTCTCCACAGCCTCAGCTCCCGCTCTCATGCTGTGAAGACTAAATGAGATGAGTGGGCTGCGGGGCCTGGCTCGGAGCTGGAGCTGGGACATCTTGTCTTGTCCTCCTCCCTCGAGCTGCTCCTCGGGAGGATGAGTCACAGAGTTCGCTGACACCCTCGAGCTTGTTCTCCCAACTCATTTCCCAAGCCATCAGTCACCGTGACTAATTGTTACTTTCGAGATAAATGTTTAAAATATCATCTCCTGTGACAAGCGCCTCAAAAGTTCAAGGATGTGCTGGAGATGGAAGAGAGCACACTGTGCACGCACAGAACGTTCAGAAGACAGTGCGGGGAGCCAGGCAGCCTGAAGGTTTCCCTGAAGCCCCGGATGAGCGTGCACTGGCACAGCTGGGCTAGCTGTACATGCTCAGAGCCAACGCTCAGGGGGTGCCATTCTCTGCAAGGCCCGGTGCAAAGGCTGGATGATGTCCCCTCCCTTCCTCACTTCTCTGCACCTGCCAGCTGTGGCAGAAGTCGCCTTCCCCACCATGTGTGGAGTCCATGCTCTAGTTCTTTGGAACGCCATGACTTGATATGCCTGGAAATCGTTCTTTGAAAAGCTTGAAAAGCAACTCTACCTGGGAACACTGGGAGGTTTGCTGTTCTTCCTCTGTGGGCTGAGAGTGAATGAACGAGCTCAACGAAGCCTGTCTGAACTTCCAGGAGACGCAAGAAATGGAGAGTAAGTCTTTGGTGTCTTTTGTTGGGAACCATCAAAGAAATCAAAGGGTAGGAACAGATACCCTAGGTTATAGTTAACACAAGTTTTAGAGACCAAGAAGAAGCCTTCGTGGTCTTCCACAAGTCCCCAAGGTGACCTTGGAATTGAAATTGGACATTGTCACAGCCAGTGGGAAACTCCTGGCCTAGGCACCCAGGACTGTAGGTGGACTGAGGCAGAACTGCACTCTTGGGATGCCCGTCAGTGTAGCTTGAAGGAGGCTCCTCTCTACGCACACCTAGGCTGCCATTCCTTTTGCTTGTTCGCTCCTACCTGCCCATCCCTCTGCCTTCTATCTGAGCCCTCTCTGCAAGCATGTCATCAATCTGAGTGCTGGGTTGTCATGACTACAATAAGGGAGGAGTTGGTGCTGATGTTCTTGCCCTGTTGGGAACTCTGTCTTGGTCACCCTTGGCTGGACACAGCCTCTCATTCTAGTGGAAGTAATACTGCCATCCAGGAAGGATTATAATTTTTAATAGATGAAACTAGTGAGTGGTAACCAATTAATTGGCTGAACCTCCACTGCTTCACTTATAAAAGAAAAGGGAAAAAAAGCCAACTCAAGAGTCCATTTCTTAAAGCCATAGCCACCCTCCCAGCACAACCTTGTAATAGTAATTTTGTCAACTTGAGAAGCTTAGAAGTTTAACTAAATCAGCTCAGTAAGTCTACACTCTAAGGTGTAGAAGACCTACCCTGTGGTTCGTTGCCTGGGATGGTATAAAGGGGAAACGAGGAAGCAAGAATCTCCCTCTGTTCTTCAGAAGAACTCTGTCTGGTCTTTGCCTTTAATTTTGATGTCATCTCATGGCTTCTGTCTGGAACCCTTGAGCTTTCTAGCATAGACTCTTCAGCCTTTTGCCACAAACTCATTGTTCCCCTGATACACATTTGCATGGGACACTGCAGTGACCTCCAGACCTTGGGCTCAGTCCTGTGGTCTCCTTCTGCAGTCTTCTTTGTTTTGTTTTGTTTTTTGCTTTTTTGCGGGACTGGAGTTCGAACTCACGACCTTGCACTTGCCAGGCAGGCACTTGTGCCACAAAGCTATCTCCCTAGCCCCTTCTGCAGTCTTCTTCATCCAAATCTGTGGCTGACTGTTGAAAACCACTCTTGCCATTTCTTATACATCTGCATGACTTGTGTTCTGTTGGCTTTTCTAGTAAGCCTCTGACTGACATAACCACCAAGCACTGCCTTAGTTTCCTTAAGAGGCTCATGGTCTTTTTTTTTTTTTTTTTTTTT
>PVJA010028633.1:0-27434 GCA_004027025.1 Myocastor coypus | reverse complement strand
AAAAAAAAAAAAAAAAAAAAAAAAAAAAAAAAAAAAAAAAAAAAAAAAAAAAAAAGATAATCGAAATTAAAACTAGTATGTAAATTTGGAAGTAAAAGTTTTAATTTGAAAAGTAAGAGCAATTTGTAAGGGACTTCTAACTGGAAATTGAATACTGAACATTGGGAATTTAATCTAGAACCTGGAGCCTCGGCACTGAGCTATAACCCCAGCCCTTTTGCATGTTTTATTTTATTTATTTATTTTTTAACTTCACTAAGACTTCTTTATTGTAATCTTTGATGATTCTTAGATAAGTGCCATATGATTAAAACAATTAGCATAAGTTTCAGAAGTTTTGGTGACTTTTAAATTCTCACAATTCTAGGAAGATGTGATAATAAGTCTGTGCAAAGTCACAAGGCCGAGGCATATGTTCTTGTTACAGTATCCAACTTCAAAATTAATTGCAATCATATGATCCAGAGAAACCAGTGTGTACAGCTGGGTCTGTGACCCTGATATCAGTGTCTGCACTGCTGTCCTAAAGTAGATAATTTTAATTATTATAATATTCAGAAAAATGTAGTATATGATTATAGAATCCTGTTAGACATGACCCCAAGCACAATAAAGAACATTTTATCTAGTCTATATCTATCTGCCCATATATGGAGTTTTCAGTGTTCACTGAGAAGCACATACAAAGTTTTTTAAAAGCTAAGGAAAATAGCTAAGATCTTCCTAAAGAAATTTCAAGTTTTAGAGCACTTCCCATCACATCTAATCACACAAGCTCAGTTCTGGCATGTTTTATTTTGAGAAGGGCCTTGACAAGTCTCTACATTTCCTAGGCAATGCTCAGGCTTTACATCCTCCTGCCTCAGCCTCCCAGAATGCTGGGATTATAGCCATGTACCACCACACTCTTCTTCTTCTTCTTCTTCTTCTTCTTCTTCTTCTTCTTCTTCTTCTTCTTCTTCTTCTTCTTCTTCTTCTTCTTCTTCTTCTTCTTTTTGGTAACACTTGCCTTTGGTAAGTGTTATGAATAGATCTTATAATTAGCATAACGTTTACAGCTTCTCTTAGATGTAGTGTACCTCTCTTGGGTTTCATACTATTAACTTATCCTCTAGTTGTGCTTTCTTGTTGGGTATTTAAGACTGAGTAGGTAATTTATTTAAAAAAGAACAACTATCAATAGCAGTGAAGGATCATTAGGGGCCTTATTACGAGCTTCTTGGTGTTTTTCCTGTACCTGTTGTGTTATTTACTAAAGGGGAGAGGGTCTTCCTAACTATGTGACTTTCCCTGAAAGCAGTAGGGACATTCCTCCCTCTAATGAACTTCCTTTTTGCATAATTCATGTTGCTTAGCTTCTATCTTTTGGGGCTCATAGTAACTACATGCATGGGAAGTCAGGAGGCTCACTTGACTTGCAGAGTACTTTCTGAGGTGTCTCATGATTCCCTGTGTCCTCGCTGATCTTGGAGGTCAAAGGCTAAAATAGTCATGGTTCAGTTTTATCTTCCTTAATTTTTGCCTTCCAGAAAGTCAGTTTTACCTGTTTTGAAGTGAGGATAGTAAGTCTTAATCCTAGCTATTTCAATACTTTCTAGCTATCAGAGCACCTTGAAATATAAGTTATAAGTAGAAAATAGTGACCCCTTTTAATCAATAGGGTTTAGGATCAATATTGGGAATCAGTGGCACATCCCATCTGTCCTATAGAGGATGACCTATATCCAAAATATTGCTCATGCTATCTATGAGTCATACTCCTTGAAAATGTTAACAGAAAACAAACCCTCACAAGAAAAATACAAAGTAAAATTAATAGGAGTAAAACCAAAAGACATGTTGAGTTTTATCAGAAAATTGTATCTAAGAATATTTGTTAGTATTTTAAAATAGAATATACTTGTTTACAGTTATACCTTTTAGATGACTAATAATCTTTTAATTATGGGAGTGGCATTGCTTGGAATGCAGTATTTAGCCACATCTAATTTCATGAAACATAAATGTAAACTTGAAAAAATATGTCATCGCAAACAGTTTTAATTTGGAGGGCAGCAGCACAGCAAGGTATTTTCTACATTTTGCATTTTGTGATGCTTGTACAGTTGGAGAACATAAATGCATTTAACAGACAAATAAGCTAGCAATAGGTTACAGCCACATAGAAGTTCCTTGTAGTGTATTAGCTTAGCTTTTACTTTTGAAACATAATTTAAAATCCTTTAACAGGTCTTACATAGGTTAACTGCATTAACAAAAATCAAAGCGTAACTGTAGACCTTTTACAAGTTTAGCAAACAATGCTAATAATCATAAATAGACTTAGTACAAGTGTATTTCATTGACATAATTACAGAATGCTTGTTTAGTCAAAGCCAATAGAGGTAGATCAGGTTTTAAGTGGCAAGACTGTCCGAATGTCAGTGCTTTTTAATTTGAATTGTACCAAATACAATGAGCAAAGGTGTCCAAAGTGTGTTTTGTTTTACTGTGTTGTGTTATTCTCCCACCCCGTATAGGCAATTGCTTTGCTTTCTCACTGTTATATTCCCAGACCTTTTTCTTTTCTTTTTTTGCGATACCGGGGATTGAACTCAGGACCTTATGCTTGCCAGGCAAGCACTTATTCTACTGAGTTATCTCCCTGGCCCCAAATCATTTTATTGGAAAGAATCTTGCTAAGTCACTAAATTGTTTGGACTGGGTTTGAACTTGCAGTCTGCCTTCTTCAGTCTCCTAGAGTGTTGGCACCATAGGCATATGCCACCACATCAGCCTAAAGTTTGTAATAATTTATATCTTTAAGGTCCAGGTGCAATGCATTTTGCATAAAAAAGAGTGCTTACTGGTGATCTTGAAAGTATTAAACTTATATGCACCTTTTGTTTTACTAACTTTATACATTTAGAAAGGGGTCAAATATGCAACATATTTAGTCCTCAGATAAATACACATCTCTACACAAAGTCTAAAATAAAGTAGTTTAAAGTAATGGTTGTCCATTCAACCAACATTAAAAAGTGATCATTTAAAAGACTTTGTAACAGGGGCTGGGGAGATAGCTCTGTGGCACAAGTGCCTGCCAGGCAAGTGCCAGGTCATGAATTTGAGCCCCAGTCCTACCAAAAAAAAAATACTTCATTTAAACAATCACCAACTCTGTAAGACTGCTTCCTAGATAATCAAAAACCTAACAGCAGAAAACTAAAGAAATCGTATTCACAAAATGTAAAATCTGTGTTTCTTAGGCCAGTTTCTGTAACTTTCTACTAAAAGTAGATCAAAATTTGCGAAAGCCTCTTCCCTTTAAACATAGAATTTTTAAAAAATGCATTCGTTTTACAAGTCTTGGACATTTAAAAAATCTTATAGAGTTTTACATCTGCTTGGGCATTAAAAAAATCTTTTCTTACCATATAAAATCATTTATCCAAAAATCATCAACTTTCCTTTTTGTTTTAACCTTCCAAATCAAAAATATCATATCATATCATATCATATCATATCATATCTATCTATCTCTATCTATCTATCTATCTATCTATCTATCTATCTATCTATCTATCTATCTATTTCAATTCTATTTGATTCCAGAAAGAATGGCTATTATCAAGAAAGCAACCAATTACTAATGCTGGAATTGCTGTGAGGAAAAAGAAGCTCTTCTCCACTGTTGGTGGAAGTGTAGGCTGGTCCAACCACTGTGGAAATCAAAGTGGAGATTCGTCAAAAGACTAGGCTTTCAGGTCCCATCTGGCTCAGCTATTCCTCTTCTGGGCATCTTCCCAGAATGAATTAAGAACATCATTCCACAGTGATATGTGTGTACCAATGTTTACGGCAGTGCAATTTGTCGTAGTTAGATCTTGGAAACAACCCAAATGCCCATCAACTGAGGAATGGATAAAAAAGTTATGACCTTTTAATATAATGAACTATTACTCAGCCTTAAATAAGGACAAATTGGAGACTTTTATAAGTAAATGAATTCAACTAGAGACCATACTCATAAGTGAAATAACCCACACACATATGTAAACTTCACATTATCTCCCTAGTGCAAGAATCTGAAAGTATACGGTTTTTAAGCTTCTATTAGCTATATAGATACCTGAGCGAATCCCTGCTCCTCCCTTTTCCTGTCCCACTTCATTATCTAGCTTTCCTGTTTCAGTGGCATCACCATAGTAGCCTTCTAAGCCATGCTTCCCTTGGGGAAGCAGTAGACTGTCTTCTCTGAAATATTTCCCTCCACTGGTAGGGACTTTATAAAGTATGGAGAGGATCCAAGAAATTCCTTAAAGACAAGCAAGAAGAACCAAAGCATGTATCCTGGCTGCAGTTCAGACAAGCCCATGCTTTTGGTCCTCTTGCCATTGTTCAGTGAATTGCTCGGGCTGTTAATCAAAGGCATGCTAACTGTGAATTCCTATCTAATTCAAAACAATATACTATCTTGGGCAATATATTTTCCTGAGGAGACAGGAAAAGAGAAAATAAGGGAAAATATAAAATCCATTTTTCATCTGAAAATCAAAACTCCCAGGGAAATATACCATCTTAAGGTAAACATGAGGGATTTAGAGATAGACCCTGTTCTTTCCAGACTCATCTTGGTTGTTAAAAACTTTGATGTCTCTGAACCAAAAAGAGGTTTAAGATGTTTTAGGGTCCTATACCTTTTTGCAATTTTCCTCCTTTTCCCATCTTTCTTCCTCTAACAGCTCAACTTAGCTCCACCTAGACAAAGCCAAGTTAGAAAACGACACAGGAATTTAAAAGTAATCTTTTCAGAAATTTTCATGATATAGATAGGGAAACCAAGACCATAAAGAGTTATCAACTTTTGCTATACAGCAGATTACTGATAAAAGCTGGAAATTAGGGTCTAGGGCTAAACATAGACAGGGAACTGCTAGGGCTAGGGATGTAGCTGAGCTTGGCAAGTCCAAAGTCCTGAGTATAATTTCCAGTACAAAAAAAGAAGGTGAAAGCAAGCAAGCAAGCAAGCAAGCAAGGAAGCAAGCAAGCAAGAAAGAAAGAAAAAGAGAAGAAAGGCTGAATCTTCTAAAACAAAAATGACATCCTGTGGGGCATGCAGAAAAGAAGTCAAGATCCATATCTGTGACTTTGTGATCCCAAGAAGAGTTGGAATACCTACTAGGTTCCTGACATTGGTACCCAAAGTGTCTCTCAGAAACAGAAATGACAGCTTTTGGTAATTCTTTTGGAGCTTGAAGGCTGCTAACATTTAATTTTCCAAAAATAAAATCTTGGTAAAGGCAAGGAAACAAAGCTTAGAGGAGGCCCTGAGGGAGATGGTTCAGAAAATATAATTAAGAAAGCTCTAAATCACAGACGTGGGAGATTACACAGCTCACAAAATCATATCAGTTTAAAAGGTGTTCTGGTCTCTTTCCATATATTCTAAAAAGTGGTTGTTATCATGCATGCTTCATGATACAGGATTCTGATTTTGTCAGTCTTCAGCCTAGAAATCACTCCTGAATCTCCATAGACTTGATGTGATTAATTCCAAGCTCCTGAGGTGTCATTTCAGTTCCCAGGTTCATTTTATTCTACCCAACCCTACCTAAGCCACCCACACATACTTTATTTTTTCACTCACCTTTATCATTATCATCCAAATCCTCCAAACTTGTTTCTATTGTTCTATGAGCTTGAAATAATGTACTTGTCTCTACTTTTAAATTATTTTATTGTTTTTCAGGGATTAGTTTGAAGATCACTCTCTATTAAGATTTTTAAAATAATAGCTTTATTGAGGCAAAATTCGTATGACTCACCCTTCCGTGCTGGCCCCACCCCTGGAGGACGCTGAGCCTGAGACTGGACGTGATGGTGCGCACCTGTAATCCCAGCACTTGGGAGGCTGTAAACAAGAGGATCACTATGAGTCTTGTCTGTGTAGTGAGGCCCTGTAGACCCTGTAGATAGACCCTGTACTAAAATACAAAAAAAAATTCATATACCGCACAATTGGGCCTTTTTTTTTTTTTTTAAGAATTATTTATTTATTTATTTATTTATTTTTTCTTGTTTCAGAACCTTTATTTGTTTATTCACTCATTTTTATGGCTGGCTCAGCCCACCCTGAGGGCAGGGCTGGCGCAGCATGTGGTGCAGGGGATCGAACCGCGGTTCCTGAAGCTGCCCAAGCTTTCCCAAGCAGGCGCTTTAGACTACTGAGCCATCCCGCCGGGCCCCACAACTGGGCCTTTTAAAGAGTATGATTCAATTATTTTTCATAAATTCACAGAATTGTATACCCATATAGAATATTAACTTTAAAATATTGTCATCACCTACAGGAAGCCTATGCCTTTTAGTCTTCAGTCCTCAATTGTCCCATTCCCCCTAGGTTAGGCAAAGAGTAATTTCTCTTTTGTATAAATGAAAGAATAATAATCTTTTGTGGCACTAGAGATTGTTGCTAAGACCTTTGTACTGAGCTACATCTAAAGCATATATATATATGTATATATATATATATATATATATATATATATATATATCCAATTTTTGAGGCAAGGTCTTGCTAAATTGTAAGTTACCCAGGTGATCCTCCTGCCTCAGCCTTCTAGAGTGCTCTATATCCAGTTTATATTGTTCTCTCTGTCTGTCTCTCACTGACTCTCTCATATATATATATATATATATATGTCATCTTCTCGAACTGCTTTTCCACTTAGCATGTTTTCAAGGTTCTTATATGTTGTGGCATATATTAGCAACTTGTTCATTGTTACACAACATTTTGTTTATACCCTCATCAGTTCATGGACTTGGAGTTGTTTCTGCTTTGGGCCTATTATGAAAAATGCTGCTATGAACAGTAAAGTGTGTGTGTGTTGTTAATTTTCCTGTACATGACTAGGAGTAGAATTGTTGGGTTTTATGTTAACTCTGTTTAACATTTTAAGGAACAGCCAGTTTTTTTGGAAAGGTTCCACCATCTTACATTCTCACCAGTAACACCTGAATATTTTAATTTCTCTACATCTTCACCAACACCTGCTTTTTAAAATAGCTGTGCTAATGATAAGAATCATTACCTCACTTTGGTTTTGATGTGCAACTCCTTAATAGCCTAAGATATCAGGCATCTTTTCAGGTGTTCAGGAACTATTTGCATGCCTTCTTTGGAAAATGTTTATTCAAACCATTGGCCTATTTTCCTTGTTGATGATGTTTTTAAAGATTTTTAAAAAGTAATTTTAGTTTCTTAGAAAAGTTGAGGCAAAAGTACAGACATTTCCATATACCCCACCCTCACGCACAGCCTCCCACTACTACCACCCTGTACTAGAGTAGCATATTTGTCACAACCTGGGATACAATGTCATCTGAAGTTCATTGTTTATATTAGATTTATATTCGTTTTGATGTTATACATGCTATAAGCTTTGACAAATACATAATAGCATCCACCTTCCATTAAAGCATTATACAGATTAGTAACACTAGCCTAAATTTTCTCTGTACTCTAGTCATCTCTCCCTCCCCTTGAGCTTCCTAAAAACACTGATCTCTTTAGTGTCTCCATACTTTGGCTTTTCCACAATATTACACAGCTCTGAAATCATACAATCTATAGCCTTTTCACCCTGCCTTATTCACTTAACATGTAGCTACATTCATGTAGCTAGAATGGCTCTATCTTTTTATGGCCTGGTAATACATTTCTTTCTAATTCTTAGTAGTATTCTGTTGTATGTAGGTAACATAGGTTATGAATCCAATTATCAAGCAAATAATGTGTTGGTTGTTTACTAGTTTTGGCAATTAAGATTAAAATGTACAGGCTAGGAAGATAGCTTGGTGGTGTAAGTTCGATCTCCAGTATAGTATGCTGTGCCAGCCCAGGATCTCCAGGTGCATCATGCTGCCCGGAACCCCGGCATGGTGGCCCATGCTTGGAATCTCATCACCAGGAGGCTGAGAGACAGAAGGCGCACTATGAGTCCAAACTGCATAGTGAAACCCTACATCAAACAAACAAAGAAACGTTTAAAACTTATAAACAATCACGTGTAAGCCAGGCCTGGTGGCATACACCTATAATCTCAGCACGTGGGATGCTGAGCCAGGAGGACCACTGTGAGTTTGAGTGCAGGCTGTGCTACACAGTGAATTCAAAGCCAGCCTGAACTACACAGCAAGACTCTGTCTCAAAAAATTTCATGCATAGCTTTTTGTATAGAAATGGGTTTTTGACTCATTTGGATAAATGCCAAGCAGTGGAATTTCTGAATTATATGAGTATATTTAATTTTATAAAGAAGTCCCCATATTGTCTTTTAAAGTGGTTATACCATTTTGCATTTCCAGCAACAATGAATGAAAGTTTCTGCCATGCCATGTCCTCTAACATTCATGTTACCAGTGCTCTAGATTTTGTCCATTCTCATGGGTGTGTAATTGCTTCTCATTGCTTCCATTTGGAATTCCCTAGTGACTTATATTGTCTAACATCTTTCTATATGCTTATTTGTCATCTATATATGTATGTGAGGCATTCCTTCAGTTTATTGCCCATTTTAAAAATCAAGTTGTTATTTTTCTTTATGTTGAATTTTAAAAGTTCTCTAAAGGCCAGTGACACAGCTCAGTGGACTGAACACCTGCTTTGGCAAATGCAGGGGCCCGGGTTTGATGCGCAGTCCTGCATACACCGGCCTCACCCCATGGGGCATGCTGAACTGGAGATCGAGTCCAGCTGTGGTGGTGCATGTTGGTAATCCCAGCACTGGGGAGGCTGAATACAGGAGGATCGCTATCAGCCCAAACTGTGTACCAAATACTTAAAAAGTGAACTAAAAACGATATCCATTTTGGTTAAAAACTCTTAATAGCTATGTCTTCAAAAAGTGTTTTCTCAGTTTATGTATCATATCTCATTTCCTTGACAATGTCTTTCACAGAGGTGAACTTTTCAATTTTTGTTTCAGAACCTTTATTTGTTTATTCACTCATTTTTATGGCCGGCTCAGCCCGTCCCGAGGGCAAGGCTGGCACAGCATGTGGTGCCAGGGATCGAACCGCAGTCCCTGAAGCCGCCCAAGCTTTCCCAAGGAGGCGCTTTAGACCACTGAGCCATCCCGCCGGGCCCCCGTACTTTTCAATTTTAATGAAGAATAGTCTATCAATTCCTCTTTTTCTTTTTACAGAGTGAAACTTTGATGTTGTGTCTAAAAATTAGTCACCACTGAACGATCATTTAGGTTTTGCTTTATATATATTTTTTTCCAGGAGTGTTAACATTTTATGTTTTTAGACCTATGATTATGTTTGGGTGAATATTTTCTGAAAGGTATAAGGTATATGTTCATTCACCTTGCTTTTGCATGAATATTTCAAGTTGCTTTAGTACTGTTTGTTGGAAAGACTGTTGCTCCATTACACTATCTTTGCTTCTTTGTCAAAGATCAGTTGATCATATCTGTATGGATCTACTTTTCGACTGTACATTGTATTCTGTTGATATATTTGTCCATTCTGTCAGCAAATATATTATCTTGATTACTGAACCTTTATAGGAAGTTTCAAAGTTGGGTAGTGTTATCATTTAAATATGAACTGTGCTCCCAAAGACTCATGCATCGAGGGCTTAATCCTCAATGCAACCATATTCCAAGTTAGAGCCTAGAGAGGTGAGTAATTATGAGGTACAAATCTCACTAATGGATTTATGATTTTATAGCTAAATAGGCTATAAGGATGCAAAGCCAATTGGAGGAAGTAGGTCATTGGGGGCATAACCTTGAAGTATATTTTGTCTTCAGTCTCTTTATCCCTCTATACGTTCCTCTACCATAAAGTAAGCCACTTTTTTATTACATGCTTCCTGTCCTGATGTTTTACCTCAGTAAGGGCCCAGAAGCAACAGAACCAAGTTATCATGGACTGAATGGACTGAAACTAGGAGCCAAAATAAATCTTTTCTCCTCTTTGGTTGTTCATATGAAGTATTTTGTCACAGTGACACAAAGCTAGCACAGTAGATTGGTAGCAGAGAAGTGGGATCATTGCTGTGATTATAGCTATGATGTGGTTCGCAAGTCTTTGGAACTGCTTTGTCTGAGGAGTCTGGAAAAGCTTTGAGATAAGGCTTAGAGAAAAATTAGAATGCTGGAAGCAGATCTTAATGGAGACTTCTGATGTATTCTCAGGCCAGAATGCTGATAGGGATATAGACTATAAGGACTACTCATGGGGTTTCAGAATGAAGACTCAGGTAGGAAGTGGACTAGAGGCCGTTTGTATAGTACTTTGGCTTGGAATTTGTCTACATTTTGTGTGTACCCGAAGATTTTGTGGGAAGCCGAGTTCAAAGGTGACAGACTAATCAACCAGGCAGAGGAAATCTGAAGGCAGGACAACGTTCAAGCAGTGGCATGGACATGTCTGGCTTCTTTTAGCCAGTTTTACAGTGAAAATGCAGAGAAAAAAGCTGAATATAATGATTAAAAAACTTGAACTTTGGCCAAAAAGGAAGCACATGTAAAGTTACAGTTAAGGCATGCATGGTTACTACTATTTAACAAACCAACCAACCAACCAACCAACCAACCAACAAACAGGAACCAAGTACTTTGTCCCTCAATATTAAAAAAAATGTCCTTTGGGTATATCCCAGGAATTAAGCAGACCCTACTATGAAGTATATGAAAATATAGATTCTTTTTTTTTGTTTCCTTGAGAATTTACTATGCTCAACTATCCAGGTATTCAAGGGTCACTGCAGCCATGATCCAAGTGGTTGTAGATGCTACAAATATTGGTAGTTAACCTTGACATTGTTCATATTATGCTGGTTCTGCAGGCATGCAAAGTGTAAAATTTATGGGATAATGGAAGCCTCCCAGATATTCCTGGGAGGACAATATATGAAGGTGTGAGAGTGGGGCTAAAGCTACAGTGGAGACTCCAGCAATTTGGAGATGCCACACGTTTAACCCACTCCTGAGGGAAACTTCAGGCAATGAGAAGAGCCATTCCAAGGAAGAGATCATGTGTTATGCAAGCAGCACAACTGTAAAGACTGAGTTGCCCAAACTGATTGGAGCACACTTGATAACACTGTTTACTCTAAATGCTGAACACAGAGCTCCAGGATTTAATGTTTGCTCCACTACTTTTTTTTGTCTTCCTTTGACTGAATTACTCTTTATTTCCACATTCCTCCCATTTGAAATGGAAATGTTTACCCAGTATCTTTTTTTTTTTTTTTTTGGTTGGGGTTTGTAGATGAGCGTTGCTTTGAGTTTTAGAGGAGGCTTTGGACTTGGGCTTTTAAGAAATGCAAGAAATGTTGAGTCTTTGGAGATGCTTGTAGGTGGACCAACTGCATTTTGTATCATGAGATGAGCCTGAGATTTTAGGGACTGGGGGAGAATGTCACATTTTAAATATGAAGCGCCTCTTTAAAGATTCATGAATTGAGGGCTGTCTTAGTTACTCTTGTCTCATTGATGGGACAAATACTCAACATTCAAAATGAGGGAAGGAAAGATTTATTTAGCTTACAGTTACTAGAGGTTTCAATCCACATTCAGCTGGCTCCAAGGCAGAGAGACACATGGCAGGGAGCAGCAGCTAAGAGCAAGAGAGCAGGGAGAGGTAGCAGTAGCTCAGGCAGCTAATTTCTCTTCCTTTTTATTGAAATGCAAATCACCTGCCCCAGGGCAAGTGCAACACCTACACCCACAATAGTCAATTACAAAATCCAGAAGCCACCCTATGACTGCTTGAGGCTTTGGCGGGGCACCTATACACAAAGCATAACAAGGGCTTTTGCCCTAATCCAGCCAAGTTTACAAGTGGATATTAAAAAGGTGCAGCCACTATGTAATTCAATGTGGAGATCTTTCAAAAATCTAGGATTAGAGGTCCTATTTAGTCCAGCTATTCCCCTCCTGGGTATTTTTCCAGAAGAACTGAAAACTTCATACTATAGCAATGTATGTGCACCCATGTTTTTAACAGCACAATTAGTCATAGTTAAACCTTAAAAACAACCCAAATGTGCATCAACTGAGGAATGAATAAACAAATGGAATTTTTGAGCAATGGAGTATCTCTCAGCTATAAAAAGAAGACATAAGCACTCGGGAGGCTGAGGCAGGAGGATTGGTGTGAGTTCGAGACTAGCCTGGGCTACAAAAGTGAGCTCAAGACCAGCCTCAACTGCATAGCGAGACTCTGTCTCAAAAAGGCAAAAAAAAAATAAAATAAAAAAAATAAAAAGAAGACATAAACTTGAGCCTTTTATAGGTAAAAGGACACAACTAGAGATCATACTTGTAAGTGAAATAAATCAGACCTGCACATGTAAACATCATATTGTCTCCCTAGTTTAAGAACCTGAAAGAGTAACTAGGAATGGAAAGATACAGTTGATATTGTGAAATGGAAAGAAACTGTTCAAAAAGAAGGAATGCCAGATTAGGCAAAGGAGAAAAGCAAGAAAGAAGAAAGAGAAATATATATATATATATATATATATATATGTATAATGAAGTGAGTGGCTTTCTCCTGTCATGCCATTCCTCATGCTCTTTCTGCTTTGTGACAGGCTAGAAGTGATGAGGCTGACTGAGAATGTAATAAAACCTCTGAATCTGTGAGCCAAAATAATCCTTCTCCTTTGTCTTGATTAATTTCTCATTACTGAGACAAAATAAGGAGAGATTTATTTTGGTTCATAGTTTGTAAAGATTCCAGCCCACAGTCAGCTGTTGTCAAGGTATAGAGGCATGAAAGAGGAAAAATAGTTAATGACATGGCAAGCAGAATGCAGAGGGATCAAGGGAAGAGGAGAGATATATAGCTTTCCAGGTCCTGACCACAATGTGACACGTATCTTCCCACCAGGCTTCATGTCCCAACATCACATCCAGCTGTAAACTAATCAGTGCATCAATTCATTGATGAATATCACATCCTTATGATCCAATCACAACACCAAACCCTGTGTATGAACCATGAGGCTTTTGGGTGGGATATCTACATATAAACTCAACACCCTTTGAATTGTTTATGTCAAATATCTTACCACAAGTACACAGAGCTAACTAATGCTTTGTTATTCTTTTTCAATATTATTGTCTATGCTAGATCTTTTGCCCCTTACATTAGAATCAGATTGTCAAACCCCACAAAGTAACTTTCCTTGATTATAATAAGAATTGTATGGAAAGGTTGGAAAGGACACCTTAACAACATTGAGTCTCCCCATGAACTGAGAGAGCCTCTCCATTTATGTAGTTATTTGATTTATTGCATTTGTTTTATAATTTTCCACATGTAGACCTTAAAATGTTTCATTAAGTATAATATAAAGCATCTGCCTTGGTTACTCTTCTCTTGTTGCTGGGACAAATACCCAACACCCAAAATGAAGGAAGGAAAGGTTTATTTAGTTCACAATTAGTGGAGGTTTTGGTCCATACTCGGCTGGCTCCAAGACGGAGTGGCACATGGTGGCACAGAACAGTGGTTCATGGTGGTGGCAAAGAGCAAAGAGGAAAAGAGAGAGGTAGCAGCTGTGGCTTCTACCTAGCCCCTCTCTCCCCTTCTTACATTTGTATGCAGAATATCTGCCCCAAGGCACACACATCCATAATCCCAGCATTGGATCAAGAATCATTCACAAACTCCAGAAGCTGCCCCATGACTGCATGAGATATAAGGGGGACAACTGGGCACAAATCATAGCAGTATTTAATTTAGAGAAAGTGTTAATGTGAATGTTACTGTGTTTTTCATTGCAAACTCTACGTGTGCATTATTGCCATATGTAAAATCGATTTACTTTTGTGCATTATCCTTGTATCTTTCAAACTTGCTATGATCATTTATTAGTTTCAGGAGATGATTTCTTTGTCCATTCTTCTAAATTTTCTACATAGGGAATTCTATCATTTGCAAAAAGGGACAATTTTATTTCTTTCCCAAAATTAGTACACATTTTTATTATTTATTTATTTGCTTTAAACAATTTATTTCACTGAAAGGGACTTACATTTGTTTCTCCAGTGACTTCCATTTATTTGGATACATCTTTTCCCCATGGTGATTTACAAGATCTCCAAGCCAATATAAATAGTTTATAAATATTTGGGTATATACCTGCACAATACCTCAGCAATACTTTTCAGCAAGAAAACACTGAGGAGTGAAGATCAGACACAATTACTAGCTACAGTGAAAATCTGCTGAGATAATTTTGAGGTAAGAAGGCACCACATACCTCTTCAACTAAGAAAATCACCCTTACAACACAGGGCAATTTTATTTTTATACAGGACCTAGAACACTTAAGCTGCCAATTAGGTGGTGAATGGCAGAACTACATCCCAGTTTATGCCATGAATTCATAGGGAATAGGTTCTAACAACTCAGGTTCCTTCCCATTGGTCCTCACAAAGTGCGCTTCTCTGGGAGAGGCAGGCTGGCGCTTCAGTTGAACCCAGGTACCTTTTTCTTTGGCTTCTTTCTTTTTCTGATCATTTTCCTCGACAGGTTTCAGGAAGCTATCACGACTTTTTGAGAGTTTAATATGCTCGATACGTACATTAATCCTCTCTGCAAGTATCTTGCCCTTGCTTGTTTACAACAATGCCAACAGCGTGCTGGGTAACATTGTAGACTCTTCCTGTTTTGCCATGGTAACATTTGTGAGGCATTCCTTTTTGCACATTATGCTTTCCCTCGGCGTCCACAATGTCACCTTTTTTGTAGATTCACATGTATGTGGCCAAAGGAACCACCCCATGTTTTCTAAAAGGCCTGGAGAACATATACTGGGTTCCCCTTCTCGTATCCTTTGTGCTAGGAAAAAAGTTTATTTTATTTTTATTATAGCATTAACTAGGATTTTAGCACAATATTGAAAAGGAATACTTGAGAGGGGGTATCCTTCCTTTGTTCTAGACTTTAATGGAATAGCATTTATTTTCTCACCATTAAATATGATATGTGCTCTTGAACTTTGTAGATATTCTTTTCAAGTTGAGAAATTTTTCCTCTATTCCTGGTTTAAATGGAGTTTTTACCAGGAATGGGCATTGGATTTTGTCCAGTACTTTTGTTCCCTGTGTTGATGTAATCATATGTTTTTATTTCTTCTTTTAGCCGACTGATTTGATGGATTACATTAATTGATGTTTGAATGTTGAAGCAGACTTAAATATGTGAAATAAGTCACACTTGTTAATGGTTTATGATATTTTATAGATTGTTGAGTTCTATTTGCCAATGTTTTACTAAGGCTTTTTCCTTGTAATGTTCTTCGGAGATATTGGAATTTTCTTTGTCTGGTTTTGATATTAGGTTTTTTTTTTTTTTTTTGTCTTTTTGAGACAGGGTCTCGCTATGCAGTTCAGGCTGGCCTTGAGCTCACTTTCGTAGCCCAGGCTGGTCTCGAACTCGCATCGATCCTCCTGCCTCAGCTTCCTGAGTGCTGGGATTACAGGCATGCGCCACCACGCCCGGCAATATTAGGTTTTGATATCATAGAATGAGTTCAGAAATAGTCCTTCCACTTCTGTCTTCTGAAAGAAATTATGAAGAATTGGTATAATATCGTCCTTAAATGTTTCATAGAATTCATCAGTGTACTCAAGTGAATCTGAGTTTGGTTTAGGTTTTAAAATGTTTGATTCAATTCTCCTAGTAGATATATGTGTTTCTTTTTCTGCAAATTTTCACAGATTGTGCCTTTCAAGGAATTGGTACAAATCATCTAAGGTATTAAATTTCTGAGCATCAAGTCGCTGATGATGTTCTTTTATTATCCTAGTAATGTTTACAAGATCTGTGTTTATTTCCCCACTTTTATTGCTGATCTTAATGGTTTGTGTCTTTTCTCTCTCATAGTTAACCTGTCTAAATGTTTATTAAATTTGAGAATCTTTTCAAATAACTAGATTTTTTTTTTTGAGACAGGGTCTCACTGTTCAGTTCAGGCTGTCCTTGAGCTCACTTTTGTAGCCCAGGCTGGTCTTGAACTTGCACCAATCCTCCTGCCTCAGCCTCCCGAGTGCTGGGATTACAGGCGTGCATCACCACGCCTGGCTAAAATAACTAGATTTTAGTTTTGTTGATTTTTTAACTTTATTCCTTATCTTTGGTTTGATTTCTGAGGTAATTTTGTTAGCTCTTTTCTTTTCTTTTTTTTTTTTTTTTTGAGACAGGGTCTTGCTGTGCCGTTCAGGCTGGCCTTGAGCTCACTTTTGTAACCTAGGTTGGTCTTGAACTCGCACTAACCCTCTTGCCTCAGTCTCCCAAATGCTGGGATTACAGGCATGTGCCACCACACCTGGCTTGTTATTTCTTTTCTTCTGTTTACTTTGAATTTATTTTTCACTTCTTTTTCTAGCTTACTAATGTGGAAACTGAGATTCCTAAAATATTCATCTAATGGTTTAAGTTTTCCTCAATATAGTACTCTCATTTGATCCCATAAGTTGTGATAAATTGTATTCTCATTTTCACTTAGCTCAAAATATTTTTAAAATATTTCATGAGATTTCTCTTGTGATCTATTTGTAATTCAGTAGTATGGCATTTGTATAATTCACTAGTATGTTGTTTGTGTAATTTACTGGTATCTTATTTACCATCCAAATATTTGGGGATTTTCTAGTTATGTTTTTGTTATTGATTTCTATTTTAATTACATTGTAAATTAAGGGCAGGTATTGTATGATTCTTATTCTTTTTAAATTTGTTAGTGTGTTATGGCCCAGAATATTCTCTGTCTTGGTTAACATTTCCTTTGAACTTGAGAAGAATTCCCTTGCTGATATTTTCTGCCAGCTCAAACTGTCCATTTCTGATACAGGAGTATTGAGCTCTCCAAATATAATAGCAAATTTACTTCTAGTTCTCTCAGATTTTAATCCCTATGTTTTGCTGTTCTGTTGTTCAGCATATAATGTGTTCGTTAATGATTGTTAGATCTTCTTGGAGAACTGACCCCTTTACCATTATGTAATCTCACTGCTCATCTCGTATAATTTTCCTGGCTGTGAAGTTTGCTGTCTGAAGTTTTGTAGAATATATTTTTTTATTTTAACTGAAACATATATATATATAATGCAGTATGATAATTCCAACATCTGTAATGATCACATTAGGGTAATTGACATATCTATCTCCTTGCTTCTTTCCTTGTAAGTCTACTTAAGAATTTGGCAGTTTTGTGAACTTTTGTGAAACACCCTGTGGTTTCCTTGATTTTCCTCCATTCTTTTTATTTTAAATTTTCTTTCTCGTTTAAGTTCTTATTCTTAATTTCATTCTGCTTGCTTCAGGTTTATTCTGCACATCTCTTTCAAGAATCTTTGGGTAGAAAACTAGGCTATTTGTTTAATCCGTTTCTTTTTAATTTTTTAAATTAAGCCATGAGTAGGTATGCCTACCTACAGTCCCAGATACTCAAGCAGAATGATCACATTCAAGGCTGGCCTTGGAAATCTGGTGAGGTGATGTCTCGAAATAAATTTTTACATGGCATGGGGATGGAGCTAAATGGCAGAGCATTTGTCTGGCATGTGCAAGCCCCTGGGTTCAACTCCAATAAATAGATAGATAGATAGATAAATAAATAAATAAATAGATTTGGATTGAGAGAAAATTCATACACACCCAAATTTACCCCTTTAAGGGATGCAATTCAATGTTTTTAATGTACTTCTAAAGTTATACAACCATTATCACTATCTAATTGCAGAACATTTTTATAGTCCCCAAATAAACCATACATAGTAATAGTCTCTCCCCTAGTACATCAGCTTTCAGTCAGTTGTGACTGTAACCTACTTTCTGTCTATGAGTTTACCTATTTTGTACATTTCATATACAATATTTTTATGAAAAATAATTTTTTAAAATTCCAGTTCAAATTGGTGGACTAATCTGACTGATCACAAGAATGCACAGCATTATCTATTTTGGCCATTTCTACCACTCTCCAACTTTAATAAATCTGCGCTAAGTTCCAGCATCATAATATCTATGGCCCTAGGAAAAAATTAAAAAAATGGAGATAATCTGACAAGTTCAAAATTCTTTCTCTACTCACAAAAATCATGAAGATTTCACTCCTCATATGTAAAGGCAACATCTTGTACAGTAGTCCTTTGTTGATTTGAAAGTAAAGACAGACTTCTACTCTACCCTGTTCGTTATATAATTTTTAAGGAAAAAAACTACATTTCTTGTTTAAATTTTTTTGAGATCCTCAAAACCAACCTCAGGACTTGCAATTTTATTTCTAAGGCCCATTCCCTCATAAAATAGTTCAGTTCCAACTACAGAAAGTCATCTGAGTCCCTGCTATTTTAGCTTAACACTACACCTATCACTGGAAAAAAATAAATCATACATCCAAGCACCCATTCAACCCAGTGGTTGAGGGGAAAGTCACTCATGTTTTATTAGCAATGGAACTGTATACTACAAAACACCAAAGTCATATGATGCTAGGTAAGACAGTTTGCTTCTCATTAAGAGCAAGGAGTTATATGGAAGCTTTTCTCTCATTTTCCTCTACATTTCTATGGAGAAACTTAAATCCAGTTACACTATAGGGTCCATCACATCCTCTAAACTGAAAAACCACTTAGGACACCTTTCCTCCAGCCTTAGCCCCAAGAAAGAATCTCATTATGTGCTGGTATACAATACCACAAAAGAGATTAAGTAATTTGCCATATAGCAGCTGTTCATATTGGAGAAATGAATGAATTCAATCACTAGACTCCAAAACTATTGTTTCCTTTTACAGTTCTTTCAACTAAATGCAAGCCTGTATTTACAAAGTTAATTTATTGTACCTGCGGGTCCTTCCTTAGAATAACCAAAACATTTATTTTTTTCCCCAAAACATTTAAAATATCAAATATCTAAGGACTTCAAAAAAGAAATCAACAACACTTTCCTTTGCTAGGAGAAAAGTCCATCCTTTTGTCCAAAAATGTGGATTTATACATGTAAAATTGTGTATTTGTAGAGAAACTATGATGGTTTAGCCCTACGTAAAATCAATCTTGATATCTTTATCCTTGTTTACCACATCAAAGGCTTAACTACAAAAACAGACCTTTGATCTTACACAGTAAGTTTGTGTCACAGGATGAGTCAAGATGTATTTTAAATTAGAATGTGCATTTAAAATGTACTGCTGCAGTCTCTACTGTGCTTATCATAATAGTGGTGAAAACTGGAAGACGCCTTTTAAAAAAAGTCCTGAAGTGGTTCATGCTTGCTATTTGTTTAGTCTTGTTTGGAACAAAAGAGGAAGAATTCACAAATACCATGACCTAAGCACCCACTTCCAATTAAACATTAGTCTCCAGTTTTCAAAAGGAAATTTTTTTTTTATAATTAAGCAAACAGGAGCAAAAGAACATGTCAGCTGCTTTTCTTCTTCCTGGATGAATGCATCCTACAGACTTCTCTCTAAAATCCAAAAGAGGAGGAACAAAAGAAAAATAATTATTTCCATTGCAAACCACAGAGATGACTAGAAAGACACCCATATTTTTGCAGGGAAAGTAAGTGGATAAAAGAAACACTATTCACTCCAGAAAATAATATAACACTTGCTAAGGCCTGAGTTCAGAGCTCTATTTTGACATAATTGTAAAAGCACCTAATGATCAGGAATGTGTTCTCCCTGTGTGACAAGGATCCTACAGGCAAAATTCTTTGTGAGTCTGACACAGGCCCAGTGGCTAGCTGGCTCCCGTGTTGTTGCAGGGTGGGATATATACATTACTTCTCATCTGGAATACACAATTTCTGGGATCAAAAACTCTCTGCTTGGAGCTAGAGAGATAGCTTAATAGAATAAGCGCTTTCCTGGCAAGCACAAGGCCCTTAGTTCAATCCTTGGTACCACAAAAAATAAATAGATAGATAAATAAATAAACCTCTCTGCTTCTGTGATGAATTAGAGACAGAGTTGAAAATAAAAGAAGATAATTTATTTGAGAAAAGAAAAGAAAATAAACACCTACTCTGGGAGAGGAAAGGGCATCAGAACTAAATATCCTTGGATTTTTGTCTTAGACACCTTTTAATTTAAGACTAATAGTTTCTCTTGCCCTCCATGAGGGCACCTGAAATTTTTCCCAAGTGATTGGCTCTGGATGTCTTTGATCCTAGCCTGTGTGTTTCTACATTTTTTTCTGGCTGCTTGATTTTTTTCCTGTCCCTTTCTGATGGATAAGAGTGAGAGGGGTCTTTACAGAAAGGTGACTTAGAGTCAAGCATTCAGTAACGGGGACATGTGCATTCTATATATTAAATTAAGAGTCCTCAGGTGGCTGCTCCTTATCTTTGCATTTTACCAAAGGTGGTGAGAGGGGCTGGCTACTCTAGCCCTTCACATTTCTGGCTGCATCCCTGTTTTGCCTGTCTCCCCTTTCATAAATACTTACATTAATTGTGTCACCTGGTGCCTTCCCAGGTCTAGTTTCTCTGTCACACTTTACCTTTGTCCTTCTAATGACTGGAGTCTAACTGCAGAAGCAAAAATCTGCCTTTAATAAGATTTCTTATTAAATATTAATCTCTTTAGCAAGGCTTAATGAGATCCTTTTCCCCTGTCCCTCCATCAGCTCTTCTCACTCCACTATCTTTGCCCCTTTTTACTCATCTTTTTAATATCTTGTATGATACTTGGTCATTTTGTTTCTTTAAAAAAAACTTAGCGCACATTAGTTATGCATAAAAGTGTTTAACTTGTCCCATCTGTACATGCATATAACATACTCTGCTCGTATGTCCTCCCCGTTTCTCCCCTTGCACTTTCTGCACCTCATCCTAATGTCCTGACTCTTCCCCAATATCTCTCTTCTATTTTCCCTTGGCAAATCTTCTCTTTCATCACTTTTGTCACTCACTGCCTTCTGGCTTCTATTTCTGGTGGGAGTCAACCATTGATCTTATTGAAATTTCTCTTGGCCTGGCAGGATGGCTCAGTGGTCTAAAGCGCCTGCTTAGGAAAGCGTAGGCTGCTGCAGGGACCTCGGTTCCATCCCCGGCACCACATGCTGTGTGAGCCCTGCCCTCAGGGCAGGCTGAGCTGGCCATAAAAATAAACAAACAAACAAACAAAAGTTCTGAAACAAGAAAAGAATAAAATAAAAATTAGAAAAAAAAGAGAAATTTCTCTTGAACACACTTGAGTCATTTTCTCTTGCTGCTTTCAAGATTTCTATTTTTGGCTTTCAACATTTTGATCAAGTTGTCTAGGGTATGTCTCCTTTCTTTTTGTACAGTGGAATTTTTATTTTATATATTTTGGTTTTTAGCATAATTTATATTTAATTAAGGTATGTAACATTATGTTTTGAGATGTATATGATACTATTGGATGGATCCAGCAGGGAGAATCCAGCTCTTACATATGATATGCAAAGAATTGACAATATATACTCAATGGCAAAAGCAAAGCATCTACATTTATTAAAGATCACGACAGGAAATGTACTCAAGGCAAGTCAATGATCACAAAAAGAGTAGCTCGAAGAGAAAAGTGGTGCTCAGGTGATGTGAAGGTAAAAGTACACCAGACACAGACATAGCAGGCTTTTGAAATTTAAAAGAAAAAGTGCACCCTAGAAGAGGTGCTTCTTATGAGGTCTCTTGGTAAGACTGAGTTGAATGATTGACAAGATATTGAGTCATCTCAGGAGCTTTTGATAAACATACATGTCCCAAAATTCACCATGATTAAATGACATGTATGGGAAGCAGTATATATCTATGAACCTTTAATAAATTTTCATTGGGGAAAATGTTACTGAGCATCAAGTTAGATCTAACATTCATGTGCTCTGTCCTGGAGCTTCAGATTTTCTGAGTCTTTCTTATCTTATTTTCTAGCTCTCTTAGAACAATACAAGTAGGATTAAGTGTGGGATGCTGCCCAAATGGAGGTGGATGGAGGCGAGTAGTTTCCCAGCCCTTATTGTGCTACCTGTACTATTTCCTCTGAGGGACCTGGCCGCTAAAAGTCTTTAAAGGTTCCAAAAGAAGGGTCTGTTTTCTGTGGCTACTTCCTGCTGAATAGGACCACTGGTGCTACCTAGTCCAAGGGCAAGGAACTCTTGCCATGTCTGATCTAAAAAGCATCGTTGTTCCTCCTCCAACCATTTGCTGATGACCAATTGATATGGACCTACATTTCTGTTTTGGGCTTGAGCCATCACCAGTGATTTCTACAACACTTAAATTATTTTAAAATCATTTTTAAAAATTTTATTACTACTTGAGTGCAATTCACGCAGTTCATATGTTACAGTTTATTTCTTTTTTTATTAAATTTTTTTGTTACAGTTTATTTCTTTTTAAATACTTTTCCCTTTTTCTTCCCCCTCCCACCTCTTCCTCTGGTTCTCCCTTTCCATATTTGTTGATATTATTGGCTTACCTCATGTTGTGGTACATTGTGCTTACACTAATAGAACTTATTAGGTTCCTCTACATGGTACACTTTTATTCTTCTTATTTTCCCTTCCCATTTTCCTTACACCTCACCCTTGTTCCCTTGTAGCACTTCCCAACTTAAGAGATCCATAACTTTGTCCTTCTCTGTCTTTTATCATTTTCTTTGTTTGTGAATTGTCTTCCTCAAATAGAGGAATCATATGGTGCTTGAGTTTATGTGTCTAGTTTACTTCATTCAACGTTTTATTTACTTTTTAATTTTTTTATTTTTAGGGAAGGGTCTAGGGGGTGTTCAGGGTCTCTTTACTAGATCAGACTCAAAGTGATCCACCTGTTTGCAGCCTCCCAAGAGCTAGGATTACAGGTGTGAACCACCATACCCAGTCTCAATTGTCATCTCAGTGTGCCCCAGGGGCTGGGCCAGCACAGCAGGCTGGGTATCAAACCCCGAGCCTCTGCGCCTGCTTGCAGGTACCTTAATCCGCTGAGCTATTTGGCTGAACCTTTTATATTTTCCAAGTGTGTCTATTTTCCTACAAATGTTTCAAATGTCATTTTTATAGCAAAGTAGTATTCCATATATACTGGTACCGCTGGTTTCTTTATTCAGTCTCCTATTCATGGGTATACAGGTCGTTCCTAGGATTTAGCTGCTATAAAAAGTGATGCAAGCCGGGCGTGGTGGCTCACACCTGTAATCCCAGCACTTGGGAGGCTGAGGCAGGAGGATTGGTGCGAGTTCGAGACCAGCCTGGGATACAAAAGTGAGCTCAGGACCAGCCTCAACTGCATAGCGAGACCCTGTCTCAAAAAGACAAAAAAAAAAAAAGTGATGCTGCTGGGACCAGGGATATAGCTCAGTGGAATAAGTGTCTGCCTGGCAAGCTCAAAGTCCTGAGTTCAATCCCTGGTACCACACAAAAAAAGTTATGCTGCTATAAACATTGGTTTGAATGCAGTATGATGAATTAAGCACTTTGAGGAAGGTACCTGGCAGGGAGACAGCTGGATCATATAAAATTTCTAATTTTGGTTTTTAAAGAAGTGTCCATACTGGGCCCGGCAGGATGGCTCAGTGGTCTAAAGTGCCTGCTTAGGAAACCTTGGGCAGCTGCAGGGATCGCGGGTTGATCCCTGGCTCCACATACTGCACCAGCCCTGCCCTCAGGGCAGGCTGAGCCGGCCATAAAAATAAATAAACAAACAAACAAAAGTTCTGAAACAAGAAAAAAAAAAAAGAAGTCTCCATACTGATTCACATTCCCACCAACAATGCAGGGGGGTTCCTTTTTCACCACAACCATACCAGAATTTGTTATTGTTTGACTAGCCAGTACTGCCATTCTTTCTAGAGTAAGATGAAATCTTAGCATTGTTTTAATTTGCCTTTATCTATTGGCTAGAGATTTTGAATAGTTTTTCAAATATTTGTTGACCATTTATGCTTCTTTCTCTGAATAACCAGTGGTTTTAACAGGTATCAAACAAGAAGAAACAAATTTAACTAAGAGATTGATTATGTAAGATCCAAATGGTGAGGCTATAAGAAATGTTAATAAAGCAATGCCTAGGACAGTAACCAAGAACCTCAATTTTAGATATTTGTCCAGAATGTCTATGACTCAGATAGTTTCTCATGGATCTTAGAAGTGAAGCCACCCAGCTTCTGTGTTATCAGTGGTTAGGAAATGTAGAGCCCTACAATGTTGTGCGGCCACCAGTGCTAGTAAATCTATTTGATCTTGAAAGAGGGCCATACTCTGGGCAAATTAATCTAATCCAGCAATGGTGAATGCTTTGCAGTTTTCAGTGATACCAACAGACCTCTGTGGAACATATACCATAGCTTTACTACCATTAATCTAGGCTCAAGTTCTTAGGTAGTTGATGATAGGAGAATGACATCATTAGCTTCAATGTATTGTACAAGTAATCACTGTTTATCTCTAGTAGAAGCAGATTTTGAATCATTCAGCAGATCCTTAAGAGAAACAGGAAAGATCCAGAAGAGGTCATGTTATAACTTGGGACAAGGAACTCAACTGTAGCAAGCAAGAGTAGTCTGACTAACCACACAATTCACTTGGAAGGAACAAAATGTTTTACTTACCTGGTTGGATAGGTTGAATGCTGCTTTGTTTTCTAAAAAGAGAGTTGAAATTGGCCACTGGGTTGCAGGCACATGTGGTTTGTAGTCTCATTCATTGTCTGGTGTCTTGGGCAGCTTGGGGTTTTCCCTGGCTAAGTTTGTATATTCCCTATGTCTTCTAGGCAGAAGTAATGGTAAGAAGGGTTGTATGAGGGACTTTTCATCTGGCACATTGTTTTCATGGAGTTTACCCTCTTTCCAGATGGTTCCATGTGCTCATAAAACCAGAAAGGTACACTCATAGTCAGGCTGTGTGTTTACCTCTTGCTCTGTGCAAGTTGGAAAGCCTAAGTGAAGTCACAGGTGGAAGTCTTTTTTTTTCAATGACCCAAATAAGGCTGATCATAGCATAACCTGCACTTACAGTGCAATCTTTTATGAAGCAGCTGCCATCCTTGGACCATCTCTGTCCATGGTTTGTCCCCCATCAGAGCATCTTGCACAATTTTCAGCAATGGCATGCTCAAGTACATCCATACTCTACCAATTGCTTAGTTGAGAGGTGGGTGGCTGGATTTAGAATGGTGTGTGAGTAAAGAGAGACATCTAGGTTTTTCATTAAGGATAGCTTGATATTTAGTGAGCTTTTTTCCAGTCATCTACAACTGTCTCTTGAGTTCTAATAGAGCCTCAGCCTGGTATGGGTTTAGAACGAAGAACTTTTGTTCTAGTTATTTTAGAAATTCCCCAGTCTAAGAGTGCCATAGCTATTGCTCTCAGGTAGCTAGGCCAGCGTTAGTCATTTGGAGAAGTGGGTAACTGTTGGGTTTTCATGATCCATTATTTCAAAATGAAGTACCCATAGGCAGCAGAAACCTGTTGCTTCCAAGAAGTCTCCAGCTGCTATTTAAACTGTGAAGAACCCAGATAGAAGATTGCTTCTGTTCTCCTTGAAGACAGGTTTCTTTGTCCTGGTATTAAAATATATCTCAGATAAGTCAATTTTCATTGAGAAATTGAGATCTTTTGTTAGGCCATTGTGAAACTCATTTTTGCTACAAAGTCGAGTCTTAATGGTGTTTTATAATCAGATAATTCTGTGATAAGGACACAGATAAGGAGAACATCTATGTACTGGAATAGGCCTCCCTCTTTCAACTAAGCCTCTAAGATCTTAAGCTAAAGATCATGCAAAAAAAATGTGGGGACTATTTGCAAATCCCTGAGCCAAGACAGAGCAATTATATAGTTAGTGAAGCACTGTTCAGGGATGTTTTCATTCAAAGGCAAATAATTACTGGGAATTATGAGCCATACGACTAGAAAAGAAGGCATCTTTGAAATAAGGATAGAGAACTATTTACTGTTTCCTGGAATCTGTGTGAAAAGGGTATATGGATCTGCTACTGACCGATATAGAGATATATTTGCCTCATTAATGGCTCTGACATCTTGTGCGAGGTGATATTTTCCCAATGGTTTGAATATTGAAGTGTATTTCATGAGGACTGCTATAACACCAGCAACTCTATAGTCAAAAATTTATAAATCATAGTATTTAGCTCTGGTCTGGATTTTCTCTTAGGAGTTTATCAGAGTTTATATTAAGATCCCTCAGCTAAATAACTACTGAAATGGTCTTTATAGCCCTCTCTAGGGAGGTGTCACACCATGCTTGGAGATCAACTCCAGCAGATCTCAAGTCCCATGGGGCCAGGTTGGCTGGAACCTTAGAAACTAGGACACAAGTTGTCAGAGGTTTGACTGTCACAGTAACCCTGAGTAAGAAGAGTATATCTCAACCAATTAATAATATGGGACACCCAGGTATCACCATAAAGCTAGTTTAGAAAAGTATATCTTATAAATGGCAGTCTAGAGTGGGGATTAAAGAAAGCTGAGTGGCTCACTCCTACAAGGCTCACAACTTTAGAATGGGATGAAAGGTCATCCTGATAAGAAAGCAGAATTGGCTAGAATCCCACAATATCACAGCGGCTCGCTTGATACATGTAAGGTCACCCATACAGTGATGTCTATAGTCACCAAACTCTTGTCAGGGTTTGGCATTAGAGGAGGGACTACCCTCGTTCCTAGAGAAGAATGAGGTCCTCTGCACTATCGTCAGGGAAAATTGCTTAGACAGCGAATAACAGTGCCTGAGGAGGTCTGTGATGCCCCCTATCAAGGACATTGCCATCACCTTACATCAACAAAATACAACTCCTACTGAGCAGCAAGATCCCTCTTGCCCCCTGCAAAGGCAAAAGCTTTTTTGCTCCACCATCTGTTCATTTCCAAATAACAGTTAAATCAACCGTTCATCCCATGTCCTTGACAAGCACCCTTGCTCAGTTGTGAAGAGGAGAAAAGAAAAGGTCTCGCCAAGTGGGAGAGACCATATTCACTGGGTTTCTTCACAGCTGGAGTCTAGTGTCATCTTTTGTCTCCTAATTCAGCTTGCTAAATGATACTTTTTTGTATTTATTTATTATTTTTTATTACTTTTAATAAAAAATAACAATATGATAGTTTCAAAACGATGTTAGTAATACATTTGCACTAATTGACACATTGCATATTGTTGTCCTTATAACAGTTATGTGGAGCACAAGGTGTAGACATGATAAATTTACTGATCAATATTGGTAAGGAAGGAAAAGAAAAAAAATTTCTTCTCTTTTGAACTATGAGGAAGTAGTTGTATACATAGTCCAATATTCCATAATTGCATTGGGTTACCGGTGAAACTGGCAGTGTTGGAAGCTGTTGATTTAAGCCTCTTATAGATCAACTAAATGATACTATTGGGGCTAGGGAGATAGCTCCGAAGCACAAGTGCTTGCTGGGCAAGTGC